>VZRS01005636.1:460585-668643 GCA_013398055.1 Ifrita kowaldi
CCCCGATCAGGGCCTCCAATGACCTCAAGTAACCCCAAATGTCCTCAAGTAATCCAAATAAGGGGCTCAAATGACCTCAAGTAACCCTGATCAGGGCTTTAAATGACCTCAAGTAACCCCTGAATCAATTAAGAAAGACTCCAATGACCTCAAGTAACCCCTGGATTAATTAAGAAAGGCTTCAATGACCTCAAGTAACTCCTATCAGGGCCTCCAGTGACCTCAAGTAACCTCTGGATCAATTAAAAAATACTCCAATGACCTCAAGTAACCCCTGGATCAATTTAAAAAATACTCCAATCAACTCAGGTAACCCCAAATGAACTCAAGTAACTCAAATCAGGACCTTAAATGACCTCAAGTAATCCCTGGAACAATTTAAAACTACTCCAATGAACTCAAGTAACCTCAAATGACCTCAAGCAACCTCGATCAGGGCTTCCAATGACCTCAAGTAACCCCTGGATCAATTAAAAAAGGCTCCAATGAACTCAAGTAACCCCAAATGACCTCAAGTAACCCCAATCAGGTCCTCCAATAACCTCAAGTAACCCCTCGACCAATTTAAAACTACTCTAGTGACCTCAAGTAACCCAAATGAACTCAAGTAACCCCAGTCAGGGCCCCAAATGACCTCAAGTAACCCCTGGATCAATTAACAAGACTCCAGTGAACTCAAGTAACCCCAAATGAACTCAAGTAACCCCAGTCAGGGCCTCAAATGACCTAACGTAACCCCTGGATCAATTAAAAAATACTCCAGTGACCTACAGGAACCCTGGACCAATTAAAAAATACTCCAATGAACTCAAGTAACCCCCATCAGGGCCTCAAATGACTTCAATTAACTCCCTTACTGCTTCCTCTGGGCATCCACGTCCAGTGGTCCTTCCCTATGGACTCTTCATTGACCTGCCTGACAGCCTCGGGTACCAATCGATGCCCGGTGCCGGCCAGCGCCGAAGGGAGCTGCTCACCGAAAGTGGGTGAGGTGCCTCCAGCTCCTCTTGCCACAGGCCGGGCGGTGGAAGGATCCCGGATGAGCTCCCAATTGTCAGGAAAATCCACCAACACCTGAGGTTTGTGCCCAAAAAGGAGACAGAGGAGTCCTGCAACTTTATTCGAGGAAAGGGAGAGAGGCCACCAGGGCACAGCCTGCAGGGTTTTCTCTCTCAGGGTTTCAGAGGGTGCAGCCTCCTTTATCCCAAACTCCCACCAGCACGTTGCCCTCTGCCTTTCCCCGTTGCTGAGGTACCAGGAAGGTGCAGCCTTCCCGAACCGCCTGCCCCATGTCCCCCCTCTGAACCTGGCATTTTCCCCCAAAGCTCAGAAGTTCAGGCTTGTGCAGACCCCTGTCTGTTTCCGGAGCCAAACTGTCGGGGCTCTGCACCAAACCCGCTGCCTGAAGGCAGTGCAGACAGCCAGACCCATTGCAAAGATGTTCACACCCACGGCTTCACCCACGGAATTGTTTGTAAAGACATCAGCTTTCCTCTCACCAGCAAGCAGCTTCTGGAGTTTACTGTGGAACTCCTCATTTATTTGTGAGTTTATTACGGTGTGCAGGGGCTGGAAAGTTAAATGACAATCAGTCCTTCAACCAAATACATTCATCTTCATGGCACGAGTCTCCTTATCCTCTTTTTATTTTTATTTATTTTTCTGAGTTTAAGGTTTCTCCAAGCCACCAAATGTACAGCTGGGGCTGAGGCAGTGAGCTGCCGTTCCTGGCAGCGCAGGAATGCTCCTGACTGTAGTGTGTGTCTCTAAAGAATACATTAGAGCTGCCCTGCGCAAAAGGGGGCACCTCCTGAGATAGCAGCCCTGTTAATTACCCTGCTGCTTGCCGTGGTATTCATTCCCCTGGCGTGCGAGGAAGACAAGGAGGCAATGACAGATGGGCGAGCACAAAAGCTGTGAGAAGTCGGTGACGCTCAGAGGTTTCGCAAGCGTGATAATGACCTCGAGATGATCTGATTTTAGTAAAAGAGAGGCTTGTTCTGCAATTGTCATCACCACAGTCTCACATCAGAAAAGGCCTGGGTTTTTTATTTATGCATCTCCTCTGCCTGTCTTGTGTTCTGCCAGTCACTTTTCCCATACTTCTACACAACACTGAGTACAAACACTAATTCGAATTCCCAGCGTGTCCAACAATCTGAGTAGGATGAGTTGGGAACCAGATTTAGTCCAGACTTTTCTGCTATCTGTGTGAAATCTAATTTCTATTTCTTCTTCTGTAAAACAGGACAGATTCGAGCATGCAGATTATTTTTAAATGAATGGTGATGTACAGGTTGGCAGCAGAAATAATATCTGTTTATCATGAAAGCTGGTTTGTTTGTACTTTGAAGTGTTGCCCTCTAATGTGAATGGCATGATTTTGTATGCTTAGATAGTACTAAAAAAACCCCATCCTTTTTTCATGCAAATTTATTTAATACTGAGTCAGTGCAGAATATCTTTAAGAAAGCTTTAACTCTTCCAGTTTGATTTTTTTTTCTGAAAATAATTTAAAAACTACTATTAGCTTGCATTTTGTGTTCATTTTACTTGAGAACAAACATGCCTTAAACAAATATGTAAACCAAATAACCAGTTCAAGTAACTGAATAAGCCACCAATAAAAATCTGCTGCCAATTTTGTTTGTTAATTTAGCAGCTGGGATGAACATGGAAGAAATATTTGGTGTAAAGAGTTACCTATGGCTTGGCTTAGGTACAGTCTCTACTGTATTTCAACTTAAACCCCTTTTCTTTATCCCAGCCGCACCAGACAAGGCTCCTAAACATTGTCTTGCTGGAGTCCACATTAATTTTCCTGCTGTTTTACTTCCCAGTTTAATACCTGTAATTTCTTGATGGATGCTCAAAGACTAAAAAACTTCATCTGAAGCTGAAGAAATATCTTAGAAACTATTTTAGGCTTTCATTTTCTTCTATCATCCTGATTTATGCATACTGAATAGAGTTAAGAATATGAAACACTCCTATCAATAGAGTAGTAGTGAGAAAAATAAGGAAAAAGAAAAAAAGAAAGCATACCTGTGTTCTGAAGCAAAGATTTGCAGTATTTGAGATTTATCAATAAATTACCTTTGCTGAATAATTTAAGCCTTATCTCCCAACATATTACAGTCAGCGTGGATGTTTAATTTTATGTGAAGTGAACACAGCACCCTTTTCTGCTCTAGGAGAGATTTCTCATGGCACTGTCAGCATCAGAGCAGTGGAGATCACAGAATCCCACAATGAGTCAAGTTGAAAGGGACCACAATGGGACATCTGCTCAAGCAGGGCCATCCCAGAGCACAGGGCACAGGATTGTGTCCAGAAAGCTCTGGAGTATCTCCAGTGAGGGAGAATCATCACCTCTCTGGGCAACCTGTCCCAGTGCCCGGTCACTGCACTGGAAAGCTCTTCCTCATGTCCAGGTGGAACACTTGGGGCACCAGTTTCTACCTTTTCCTCTTGGCTCCATCCCCTCTTCTGATCCTCATGGACATTGAAGAGGTCCCCTCTCTGCCACCTTGATGTCCTGAGCCCTGAGCAGAGCTTTCAGTCCTAACTGCTTGCATCATCCCATCAGGATGTGTTCCATACTTCAGGGAATAATCCAACACACTGCATGTAAAAGCACACAGTCTTGGCCACTTTCACTGGCCTTAGGGTTATGCTGTCATTCATACAGAAGGCTGGAAATGGTATTTAGCAGTCAGAGCTTCCAAAAATCATTAAAATTTAATTTGCTTTTGGGGAGGGAGGCGTAAAGCACAGGAGATTATGTTCAGTTTATGAGCCCTGACCTTTCCTGCTTAGCCATTTCTCCAGTTTAATTTTGGTTCATGAAGTGCATATTTCATATGGCTCTGGTTATTATTACCTACTTCTTATTTTATTATTACTTGAATGTATATGGGAGGCTATCATTTCCTTTATTGCTGTGGGAGACAGCATCCTGTACTGGGCAGGAAGTGCAAGGGGGAAACAGTTAAATGTTCTCCGTGCTGAGACTGCAGCCAGCTTCAGGAACGGGAACTGAACAGATGCTCTGCACCTTCAGACGTGTTCCTGCCATCAGTGCTGAGAGGACATCAAGGTTTTTAATAGCAAAATGTCTGGGCTCCCTCAAGCCCTGCTGATTTCCCAACCATCTGAGCGGATGTTCAGCTGCCGTAGGACCAGTCACTTAAAGACTCTATTGCAGCTGAGTGATGTTTCCCTTTTTCCCAGTGCTTTTGTAGCTGCTCAGTAATGATCATCATGGGTCACTGTTTATTATCCCAGCTTCGCTGCAATGTTATTTTTCACAGCCCCCCACATGACTGTTTTCATTCCATTCTCTCTTTCCTTTTTGGCTTTGAACCCTTCTGAATCCAGGACAGAAAAAAAAGCGCCAAACAATCCAAAAATGCAACCTTCCCAGGCCAAAATAGCGTGCCTGGCTAGTAGTCAGAGCCTTAAAACTGAGTGGAAAGACGTGCCTCTCTGCCTTAATGTATCCAATTTCTTCCAAACTCTCTCCCCCAGCTGCCCCTAACCAGAGCTGAGCAAGCAGACAAAGATAAACCACCTGATTAAAGGAGCCTTAAGCTGTGAAGTCCTTGTACCTGCACCCGTGGTCAAATATCCCAAGATACAGAGCCAGAGAGGGGTCAAGACCAATCAGCTAGTCTAAAACATGCAGCTGGAAGAACACTGAGTAAATACACCTTGGTGTTAAAAAACATGTAGATAGTGCCACAAGTGCCCTGTTCATTGTGCACAATGTGTGTGTGTGTGTGTGTGTGTGTGTGTGTGGGAAGGTCTCATTTAAGCAGAAAAGTAGAGAGGAAGAGCATCAGAATCAGCACTGCTTACAACAATATCTCATCTTTAGCCAACAGAATCCCATCTCTCCATTTAGCATTTCCCAGCAAATTAATGAAGGGGGAAAAGGTGAAAGGAACTCAGTAAATAAGTCTGAAATCAACTCTCGCAGTGCCTCGTGGAGCTGCAGGCAGGTGATTAAAGGCCTCCTTTCATTACTATTTGATTTACATCAGGGGTTCTTTATTTTAAGTCATTTCTCCCTGTGTCTTGACAGGTGGGTTGGCTGCACAGCAGCCATCAGCACACAACTCTTCAGTGCTGGAATTGTGCTCGGCAAACTGCATCCCTCAACGTGGATTTGTGCTGGGTTTGACCACCTTCACTCACAACAGAACACACAAAGCTCTACAGAGCAGCAGCACCTATAGAGGTGCAGATATTTGGAGTTGCAACAGGACAAACTGCACCAGAATCCCTTGGAAAACAGGCTTCTGTAATGATGTTACGATGTGCTAAGGAAGATCAGGCAAAACCTGTCTTTGGTAAATTTCTGTGTGCCTGAGCTAGCCAAGGATGGTCAGAGTACAGAGCTTAGATAGCTTGGTTGAAAGGATTTTAATCAGGAATAAGCACAACAGACAAATAGCTGGTGCCCTGTGACCTCTGCAGCCTCTTGGACCCAATTTTTTCCCTTAAAATCTCCCTGTTTCAAATGTGTCAGGAGTTCATTCTCACTCAAAAAAAGAAAAAAAAAATGTGCCGTGTAAAATAGGAGTGGTTCATAGCTCATAACCAAATGTCTGAACTGGGACCTGATAGTGGAAAATTTGTAAGGAGCTAGAAGGCTTTGCTTTTCTAATCCAGTTTAGTCAATTCCATGTCACATTATAACAATGTTTCTGGACATTTTATTGACACCTAGCTGCTGTGCAGAGGTTGTGATGATGAAGCTTGAAGCAGCAGTGCCTTATTAAGAGGAGCTCTTTTGGAGAAACTCAGAAACTGGGGAGGCTACACAGGACTGTAAATTAGCCACTGATCACCATTTATTTGTGAGAATATTACAGGTGAACCCTAAGGATGATTCTTTCCCACTGCTTTTGGCTGGGGCTGTCTTGGAGTAGGAGGAGAGCACGAACTTGTTTAATTCACTCAGTATTGTTTGGTTTGAGCTGAGACACTCCGTGAGGGGCACAGGACAGAGAACAAAGCATTCCTCTTCCCGTGACACTGAGAATGTGCTGCTTCCCTCTGCAGCCAAGTTCAACTTCAGCACAGATGTCCTCTGTAAATATAACCAAGTGTCCTTCTGCCTCTTACTCCCTGAGCATCTATGACCACCGTGTTCACCATTTCTGATGTAGAAATCTCTTTGTTTAAGCAAGCAGGGGACATAAATGTCTGCAAGTCAGCGGAGTCCCCATCAGTGAAACTTTTCAGCTAAGTTCAAACAAACTTCTGTGAGGAATGGCACAGCTCAGTCTGATTTTGCAGATTTCTCTGATTTCATGGAAAACATTCTCTCAATCGATGCAACTGAGCAGTCAGTGTCAAAATTTGTGGTTGCTATAATCATCAGGGTGTAAACAACCCAGCTATTTAGGTTTAAAATTGCCCTTAACTCTATCAATTGCAGCAATGCAACCCTTCTAAAAGCAAGCAAATAAACAAAACTCTGCTACCTTAATTTTGCTTAATTTAAACTAAATTTTTAACTTTGTTTTTTAAAGTTGTTCTCATCCTCCAGTGTGCTGAGCAGCCTCAGAGACTGGGTCAATGGAGGGGCACATTGTGTATCTTCAAAAGAGATCAACTGCAATCCCCTGAAGACTGGGCTGCATTACCATTACAGAAGATCACTAATCAGCAGCAACTTGCTATCTTGCATTGGATATGTGTAACTTAGCTCCTTGCATTAGCCTCTCTTTCAAAAATCCCACCAAGCTCCAGCTAGCTATGTGCAGGATTGAATCAGATAATGATTTTACCCTGCTGAACCTGGGGTAAAGTGTGACTCAGACACTGGGGGATACTGGAGTTACTCTGACTGCCTGAAATAAGCAAGATTTTTTCTTTTTCTTATTTTGTGAGGGAAACAGAAGTTGTGAGAACTAAACTAGCTTTTATTAGATGCAGCAATGCATTTGAGTGATAAAATTTATCCACATTCGAGGTGTTCTTCATATTAATATCAGAAAGAGAACATTTTCAGGCATCTGGGTACTATAACTACTATGTACTTATTTGACTTTTAGTTTAGTTATTAGATGCCCACTTGTGGTGGTGTTTTACTACCTGCTTACTGAATACATTGACATTCAGCCATTTATTTTTTAAACAAGAGGAGAGAAAAATGGGAGGAGTACAAAACACGTCCACTTTTCAAGATCACTGGACTTAAGACGCAAAATTTATTAATCAGATGATTTGTTGCAGTCACCACAGGGACGACTGCACTTCCAGCTCACCCTGGCATCCTCTGGAATAAATAACCCCCAGCATCCATCACCCCTCAGCTGACTCACACTCTGTCCCCACCATGCACATGTGATTTATCACAGCTGCCTCAGCAGCCCTAAGTCAGCCTCCAGCCCTAGAAACAATATTCATGATAACTAACTACTAAATTACCACCATGAAGTAAAACATGGATGTAGAAGGGAGCCACAAAGAAGCAGATACAATTTCAGCCAAGGAATGGTTTGTAGCCATACCAGGTTAACTCCCCCTCTGGTCTGCCACTTCTTTTTAATTCCTTGCTGTCTCTTGTCCCTGTGGTTTGCCTTCTTGGTCAGACTGCCTCTGCAAAAACTGCTGCCTGTGTTCACCTGGAGAGCCCGGGAGGTTTAACCCACCCTCTTTCCACGGTCTCATCTCCCCCACCACCTCTGAGACAGCTTTTAATTAATCTAGAGATCTTTTCCATCCCTGAGCTACCACTCTGAAAAAACCAGGGAAACCCTGGAAGCACGTTCCCCTAACAGCAGCATGGAAACAAGAACACTGGCACTACCAGACCACATATTCATGAAACAGTTACACAGCAGCGCTGCACTGAACCCAAGATCAATAATGTTTCTCTTAGCAGACTCCTTGATCGAAAGAATAAATGGTTTCAGGTACAGCACTGATTCAAAATTCTATTTTCATCTATGTACTTGGATACATGTACTGTGTTCTACAGTGGATAAATGCCATGATGATGATACCAGCAGATATTAAGTGGCTACCAGTATGCAAAGTCCATGAGTACTGATCTGTCATCTTGCAGCAAATGTAGTCTCAATACCACATGTAAAGATTGCATTATAATAATTTCCTCAGTTTTCCCAGGTGTACAAGTGATTTTAATACCACTTGTTCTAAAAGTTAGGGAATTTGCTAATAGAAAGTCATCTTTATGAATGTATTCATGAGTCAAATATGGCACAAAAATTTAAGTTCTATAGGAAAAAAACTGTTTCTAGCAAAAGATAATAATGAATAAAAGAAACCACAGTTATATCATTTTCTCAGCGATGAAAGAGTGTTTGAAAGTGGAAAGCTTGCTTCTGCAAGTTGGAAATTGATGCCAATTCTCTTCCTACCTCCATTGCCCTTAGGCTGTGGGAAGTCTTACCCTGCTTAAAGTAGATGATTTTGAGAAAAGGTTTGGTTAGCCTCCTTAAGACCCCATTGATCTTCTGGGCTGAAGTTTATGAGTTAAGGAATGGATTTAGTGATCTCTTTTAGACAAAGACGAGGTGTTCTGTCTCGGGTAGAGTGCCTTTTTAAAAAATTTTATTTTAAGTATAGAATCCTTTTTTAAATGCAGGCTTTAAGATGACTTTGATAAAGCAAATGTTCTGGGGTTTTTTCATCCTGCCCTAGTAGCCACTGCTCATTGCACATAGAACTTTCTGCCGTGCACAGCTGGGAACTGTGTCCTGTTTCTTCACTCTGCCTCACTTTACTCGGCCTTGTTGAAATGAGGAGTTGGTATTTTGTTACTACGTATGGAAGATAAGAATTCTAATTGATTTGCAATTAGAATGGTAATAGGGAAGCTACAAATATATTAATATCCACCAATTAATTTTTACAAACATGATCTGTTCCAACACCCCACGCAGCAAAGGCACACAGCTGCACTGCTGTTTTCATGGCTGTTAAAAAACGAGGCTGTGCCGTATCTGATGTGGTCAGAGCAGGTTTGGTGTGCAGAGTCTGGACAAAGGGAAGGCCCAAAGCAGACATAAAACAGGTTTAAAGCTCGGTAACATCTGAACACTGAATTCCTGCCCCTAGTTCTCATTTTTATATTTGGCACAAGCTGCCATGACCTTTGCTGCTGTCCTTTAACGGGATAACTTTATAGCAGTGGGGCTGATTTGGCCTCAGATGTCTCAAACTTCTACTGAATTCCACTTGCACCATATGTGCCTGTAATTGTGTGTGTTGATTTAGTGCTGTGGGCTGTAATCCCACTCTCTCCACCTTCCCATCCCAAAAGAGCTCACAGAGTTCACTTGCACTACTTAATTAAAGACTTTATTACACATAGCTGGCTGTAACTAGGGTTGTTACAGCCTCGCTCCCTTCCCCCTCACCCTGATTTTTATACCAGTAAATGTCCAGAAGTTTCTGGTGCAAGTGCCTGGAATAATTAATACTAGCTTGAGCATTCCAGACTTAAGAAATATACACCTTAAAATCAGATATTTAGCTTTAGGGACATGTGGGCTTAGCCTAGCAGCAAGTGACTTGGAAAAGCAACCATATTTTAAAGGGCTCAGAACACAGAAGTGCCTTTTTTTCACGGAAAAATTATTAGGGATCTGCAAGTTTTAAAACTTGAAAGCCACTGAACTAAGGGCAGGTTCCACGAGAAGAGTACAAGGAAATATTTTGTTTCTCTGTTTTTCTGTTTGAGATGACGATGGACCTCTCCCTCCCCACTTCATCCCCACATTTCTGTAAACACAGATCCTGACTCTTAAAATTTCATTTTAAAACAAATACTTCTGTCAGGGGAAAAAACCCCATCATTACTCATCTTCCTATTTTACTTGTTTGAGGTGCACACAAATATTCCCTTTCTTTGTAGTGAAGAGGAAAAATGTTACTTCTACATTTGGTATTCTGGCACCTCCAAAACACACTCATCAGAATTAATCTCTGTATAATTACCAGTTGCATTTTAAGCTCTAGGAATGTCTTGTCACTACAAATTCTGTAATACAAAATTTTAATCCATTAAATATTCACTTTGTCAAGGAATGGTTGGAGCGCAGCTCTCCCAACCAACCAAAATTTCCCAGCTGTCTGTAAAAACTCTGTTTATTTTTTTGTTCTTTCGCTATTTATTGCTCATTGCCTCTTTTGCTGCCTTAACCATTTATCCATTTGTGAACTTTTACTGTCATAGGAGCATCATTAATGTTCAGATATAATAACCATAATAACCAGTGAGGTTATTTCCCTGAAACAAAAATTTAAAAAAAGTGTTCAATCCACAAGATGCAGCTTTTTATTGACCCTTTGCCATAAAAAAAGGAAAAAAAAGGAAGTATTTTAAACCCTGGCTGTGCTGAATCTTTCAGTTGTATACATATTCAGTTGTTGACATATTATTGAGGCACATCATCAGACGTGGCTTTCTGTATAAAAGAGGTGAGGTAGTGGCATATTTTCTGTATGTACATAGCTTCAATAGATTGCCATTAATTGGGTAATCTATTCACAGAGAAAAAGTGTCTGCTGGTATGTAAAAGAAAGGGTTAAACACGGAGAAATTTGGTTTGCTCTCTAATGCAGCATGTGGTCTCTGAAAATCAAAGCAGGAAGCATCATGGAGCTCGGAAAATGACGAAACCACAAGTCATTTTTAACTAATTCCTCCATTCCATGTCACTGAATTTTACAAGATACAGCAGAAAAAAGCCACCATGTGGTTTCATTTAACACATGTTGGCTCTCCTAAGGGAACCCCACGAAGCAAATGAGTGCAAAGACGACAGGGTTTGGAGCCTTGCTTGGTACTGAAATATCCCATGTCCCTTTCTGTGCTGGAACCCAAAATCCAGTAGTTCAGAGGGACCCACAGAGGCTGCAGGGAAATGGAAATATAATTCCATGCCAGTAAAAATATGCAGGAAGAACTGGTATTCTCTTTACTTTCTTGCCCCTGCAGTTACCTCTGGCTGCTGTCAGGACCTAGATCTAGGTTAGAAGGTACCCTGGAGGTCTTGGCTAATAATTCTGTTTTTCCTCCATTAAATTAAAATATCTGTCTGCCTTCCTACACTTCTGTTTCATATCTCTGTGATGAAAATACGAACTTGTTCACAGCACTTATCACAGGTAAGCAGGTAATTTGTATCAAGATAAAGACAGCTTCTGAAGGTGTTTGTGTACAGAGCCTTTTGCAAGGCAGCTCTCATTTCTGGGTGGGCCCTTGTGTGTGGTAATGATTTTGAAAACTGGAGCACAAGTCTGAATTCTTTTTTGTTTTTTTGTGGTACATGTCCATTTTAGTTTGACTGGCTGTTGAACTATTTGGGATTTGAATCTTTTTTTCAGTTACTTGTGCAGTATTTTGCACAATAATTAACCTTCTAAATTTCTGAGGGAAAAAGTTTGATAGCAGACAACATTTTAATAGTCATTTTTGTGTAAAAATAGAGCTGAGATAGATTATGAATTAGGAATTTCTAATTTCCATAATATACATAATCCTATTACTTTTTATGCCATTATTTTTTTCCAAGAAATTAACACAACAACTAAAAACAGTTCTGAGAAATAAAATACAAAGCTATGTTCTTGACAATGATGCAAATGTTAATGACAACAATAAAGTCCTTCACTGGTTCTTGAAGATCACTTATAACACTTTCCTTCTGCCTGTGTTAAATGACTGCAGAATTATGGCACGGGCATCCAACTACGCTGCTGAGAAAAAAAACTGCTTCCTTTTTAAAAATTGCTGCTTCAAAGCTACTGAAAGTAGCACTGAAGTTAGTTAAAAATTCTGAAGCAAGAGTTGGGGCAGTTAGTCCACTCTACAAGAATTGTTTCAGTTGTCCCTATAGGACTATGGTACAGGCATTCCCAAGTATGTTCAGTCCTAAAATCTTAAAATACTCATTTAGAAATCACGTAATTGCCTTTTCATCACCAACATTTGTAGGATTTTCACACTGAAATATTTTCTAAGGGAAAAATTAAACAAAACTTCATTTGTTACTTTGAAGCTTTAGTGATTCACGTCTTTTCTTTACTCTTAAAATAGCACAAAATATTAATATCTTTGTCAATATTAATAGTTCTGAACGTAACAAACAGGACTTACAGAACAGCAAAAGCCGCTTGCAAACTTCCCTGTCACAAATCAGAGTCTCTCCTTTCTAGATTTTGCTCAGGTCCAGTTTAAATGATGTAGGACTGATGCACTCTGAACACCCTCTAACAGCAAGAATTAAACTGTTGTAGAGCAAGGCTGTCAGGGCAAAAAAGGATGGAGCACACCCTGATAAATGCATGCCCTGGTTCATTTCCAATAATTCCAGGGGCTGATGAATTCTATTGCCAAGGGATTTCGCTATGTAAATCTGCCTGACTAAAGCTTTGCTGAATTTTATAAGAACAGAGCGTTGTCTTTGTGTCGCTAAACACAATAGTTAGTGGGTCTTGTGACCTTGCTCTCCAGGGACTGGATCTTTAAAGGGAAAAACCCACGGTGAAGAAAAGCTCCACAATGCACTCTGAAGCATAAATGACGCCCTAGAGATCCCCTACACCAATCTAGGAGTTTACAATAAAAAATTTGCAAATGCAAGAGGAATTTTGACAGAGCATGAATAGCTGATGGCTGGCTGTGGGTATAAAAGGAGCAGGGCTTGCTGGGGAAGGTTCCATTCATGGGGCAGAGTGCTGGAGGTGACAGTTCAGCAGCTACACGCTTTCCTACCAGGGATTGCCTGGCCCTTAATAGAGTAGTCAGGGCAGGGCAGGGGACAGCAAGAGCTGAGAGCTTAAAGGAGTTAATGCACCAAACCAGTGAGGTCACCCAGGCGTGCTGCAGGGTTATTTTAAAGCAAGGTACAGAATGAAATCACCGATTCCTTTGTGCGGCTCTTCCCCTTCCCCTCATGCTTGGAGCTGGTTCATCCCTGAACAAATACCGTGGTTTTGGTGTGAATTAAACTCCCTGTGGCTGCTCAGACGCTGGCTGTGGGTCCTGCTCTGGGTTTGCCTCTCCCAACAACAGCAAGTCCAGGTCTTGGTGGCTGCAGAGACCAACTCTTCAAAGTTGAAGCTAAGCCTTTAAATTTGAAAGCTAAAGGTCGCTCACTTTGTAAAACCTAGATTAAATGCTAAAAATTGTGCAACTACTATACGCTAAAATTTCAACTATTTCTTATTTAACATTGGAAATCTTGTGGTGCTTTTGCAGAATAATTAAAGCTTGCTCAGCTTATTTCTTTTTTTTTCTCTTTTTTTTTCCTTTTTCCCCTATGTGCCCTTCCAACTAGAGGAGTTTTGGAGACTGGCAGAACTGGTGAACTCTTTGATGGGAGAAGGGAAAGTTCTAGACAGAAGGAGATGCTGCTGGAGAATGTATTTGCAGACAATTTTTAGCTCACAGTTTGAGAGGTATCTGCTTCTGTTAACTCCTGTCTCACTTCTTAGAGGTGCTGATTTTAAAAGGCTGGAAAACAGCACTTTTTTTCCTGCAGCCTAGGACAGAAGTTGTGACCTAAACCCCTTTCCAGCCCAAGAACTGCTCTGAAGTCAGTACTGGGGTTAAATATAAATCAAATTACTCTCATACATTTGCATAAAACAAATGTGTATTCTCCAAAAGTGTTGCAAAGTTTTGGGTTTTTTTACTTTTTTTGCTCTTAAAAGTCTGTCATTGGCTGAGTATAAGCAGAAGGAAGGGATTTTTCAGTCTAGAAGGCTGTCTCCCAAACAACCATATGAAAAGAGATGAAAGATTGCTTTACAATTTTGTTTCTGTAAAGAATGATAAAAGCAGCAGCTCAGACGTTCCACCAAAATAAAAAAAAAAAACCTTTTCCAAAAAAATCCCTAAAACAAAATCAAACCATTTTGTTTGTTTTCTTTTTCTTTGAAATTGTTTCCTCACAAAAAAACCCTGTAAGGATATTGTGTAAGATGGTTTATATGGTAATTTCAAACAAGCTGAAGAGAGATTTTTGAATTCATAGGGACCTTCAACTCAGCCTGTGTCTCCTCAGCCCATTTTTTCTCTGAAGTTTCAGCCCCTTTTTCTGAAGTCTTCAGTTAAATGCACAGAAGTGATTTACCTTTTATTTTTATCCCCATTTACAGCAATGTTTCCTGAAGAGGCATTAGTATTTATCATGACAGGTTCAGCCATCAGAGTAAGTATCTGCTGTCTGCCTCATTCTGGTTTTGACTTGATTTATGATGTTGTGGAAACACTAATATTGGTCTTTTAAAGATTAAAACAATGCTTAGACAGAATGGACAGTAATCACTTTTGACAAGGCTGAATACTGTGATTTATAGGATTCCTTAAATATGAAGATTTAATCTTTCAATGTTTTTATCCAGATGCCATGTCTCATGAATGGCCAAAATTAAGTTGACAATATTAGCATATGACTGGCATCACAAAGAAATTAAGTATATTACATACAGAGATACATTAAGCTCTCCTGCATGTGAATATATTATAGGAACAGGTTCATTCTTCACAGCACCTCTTCAATTTTCTTCATCAAAGGTATTGTACAAGAAGTCTTTCTTTTCCTTTATTGCAGTGTGAATTTAGTATTCATGAATCGTGCCAGATTAACAGAAAAATAGCTTCTCACTGCCCATTCTGCAGAAGTCCTGCATAATTTAATGCAGAGGAAACCAATATGGCCATATATAAATTTATCAATGCAATTTTTTCTATAGGTTTTATGAACCAATGTGTATAATTCAGTACTTCTAAGTGCTGGAATGAAGGTTATTATCTATCTAGTTCATTGAAACTTTTTCTTGAGAGGGCCCACATCTAACCTAGGGAGCGTTTCTGAACATGGACAATAAATTGCTGCCTGAAATTACTGTGATAACTAATCCGTGGTTGGTGTCCCCCATAGTGTGCCAACCTCTGCCAATTGTCAGGGTGCCTTGGATGGGACAGACGAATTTGGCCAGATCCCTTCGGCTGCTCATAGCCTGAACAAATCCAAAAAGGTTCATGGTTCAGTACAGCTTTACTCCCACAGCCGTGACTTTCCAGGCTGCTGATTATGAATTGGGACTGAAGCCTTTTTTTAGTAGCCTGGTAAAACTCTATCAGAAGGTAACAATTTTCAGTCTTGCATTTGTAATGCCCTTACCTTTACATTTTGATTCGGCAACTACTGTTTAAAATGACATTTTGTGAAGAGTTTCTCGGTAGCGTGAAGGGCTTCATCTGCCATCCCCATCCTATTTCTGTATTAGTGACTTGCTTGTACTGGAACTGTTTATTTCTATTAATTATCTGTGTCACAATGGTATCTAAAGACCCTGGTGAGGACTGAGCCTGTGCTGCAGTAAATGCAGTGCAAATGCATGCAAGGTCTCTACCCTTGCCCTGGAGATAGTAGCTCTTATTTATTTTTGTATCTGAGATGTTATCACCGCGTTATCTGAACAAATGTTTATCTCTCAGCACCTCTGTGAAGCAGTGGGATATAATCCCCAGTTCAGAGATAAGGAACTGAAAGATTGTGACTTGTCCAAGGTCACACGGAAAAAAAACCTGTGGTAGAGCTAAGAGAACGTAAATGTCTGATCCTGGCTCATGTTGAGTACATGGCTCCTTTCTGGTTTCAATAAGAAATAGATTATCTCATATTGGCTTTAAATTAGGCAATCTTTAAATTGCAGAGCAGTGAATAAAGTGACCTGGGCATTTGTCTATTACAATTAGCTACTAATTTCTACTTTTCATGGATGCCTGAATCCTTTCCCTCGTCTTGACAGCTACTTTCGTTCCCACCACGTTGTTTGCTGGTTTCAATTAATGTAACTCCACCCATCTCAGGATCCTCCTCTTGACTTTCACTTTTCTGAGCAGTCTGAAACCCCCCAAAACTTTGCTAAATCCACTCACCTTGAATTGTGACTCACTGCACCTCCAGGGCCTCATCTTTATTATATGTATGTGCGCCAGATATTCTTGGAAGAATTAAACATTGTTAATTTGCTCAGGATATTTTTATTTTAATTTTTTTTTTTTACTTTGGAATGTCTGTTTTCATTAGAGATAATGCAGGGGGTTTTTGCTTTTTTCTTGAACTGCTTTTTAGTCATTTTTTTTTTACCCTACTGTTTTGACTACCTCAAAAATATTTTAAAAACCATGCAGCAGTCCTGGCAATATTTTTCAACTGAGTTTTTTTTAAGCAGGAGTAAGACTTGATGAGCTCAGAGTGATGGCACACACACAGCAATGTGGGACACACTATGTCATTGACAGAATTATATTCTTTCAGAATAAGAACTTCCATTGAAAGCCACGAGTTTCAAGTGAAGCACAAAGGTGCACATGGACATATCTGAGAGAAAGGTGTAGAAAGCTCTGCCTTTGAGGCAGTGAAGTGTGGGAGGTAGAGAGTGAGGTTAAAGGCTCAAAGAGCAGGATGCTATTCCTGCTGCTGTGCCTGACCTGGCCTATGACATTAGAAAAGTCACTTCTCTTTGCTCCTGTTCACCTTTGATGTGCTCTGTGTTCAGCTGGAACTTTTGGGCAGCCTAACCCACATTCATACCACGATAAATTTCTTGATCATTCTCTAGGCAATTATACAGGAAATATAAGCAGACTGAAGCACAAAAAAAAACCCCAAAAAAACAAACCAAAAACCAACCAAAACCCAAAAAAATCCCCAAACAGTTTTCAATTTAACAGCAAATAAACCCAGCAAATTCTTTCTCACTTTTAGCAGAAACAATTGCTGCAATTACAGACTGTATAGAAAGGATCATACTGTGGAGAGACTGATTTCTTTTATCACCTCAAGCATATATTTGCAAATCATTTTGGCTTACATTTGTCTCTAGGGACAGGCATGCTTGGACCAGCATCATTCTTACCTTGTCTTTTCTTAACATCTGTCCCCCCCAATACCATTTCCAACATATGGATATGTGTTTTATGGGATTAACTTTAACCCAGGACTATTGGGTTTTCTTGCAGATGATTATGTTCTACTGTTTTGGGGTTTTTTTCCTGCAGAATGATGCAGTCCCTCTGTAAACTATAACACTTATGCTGTGGAATTTTTTTAATTATTATTTTTCAGCACAATACTTCATGTATTAATCAGAATCCAAGACAAAGTTTGAGGAAATAGAATCATCTCAAAGTAAGAATCGAACATGCGTAATTTTATGCTGTTTGCCTCAAGTGCTGATGCATCCAAGCTACCCATCTCCTCTAGAACTTCTCCTCTTTAGCTGTGGTGCACTTTGTAGCAATTTTATTAGTTTTTCTACTTTTTAATTAATTTTTCTACTTGTGCCATAAATACAGCAGCCATCTTTCCCAATACTCATTTGCTCTTTGCCTCATGGCCATTAGAAAGCTCCTTCATGCAACAGGCAGGGCAGACTTTTTGGGGTCAGCCTTATAAAAACGTAAATATTCTTCCCTGATACATTTTTTTTTTTTTTTACAAATACTGCCTTTTGTAAGTTTGTACGTAGGTTTGGGGTTTGTACCTTTAATAGGAACTTTTCTCACAGCAGTAAACACTCACTTGCATCCATTTACCTTTGTTTGCTTCAAAATTAACAACCTTGTCTTGCTTTTTCACATCAAACAGCACGAAAAACACGCTGTAGCAAACCCCACTTCTCCTAAAAATTCCTCTGGGCTGATGCTGCTATTCTCATTCCCTCTGCTCTACTTTGCAAGCTCTTCCAAAGTATTGTTATTGTTGTAATTCTTACATCTTATTCAAAATATTGGCATTGCCTTGGTTTCCAGTGATTCCTGTTGATTCCTATGCTGTTCCCTGTAATATAACTTATTCTTTCAAACTTCGACCATCACTGTTTGTAGTTTTTTTAAACCCTAACTCTTTCTGGAAATCATTAAAGTTCTCTGTCACATCACAGTGCTGGAGTAGCACGAGGAGCAATCTCCTTTGATTAGATAAATCAATATGAATATTTTGAAACAAATTTTGTCTCTTTCAATGGAGTTTGAGTGTTTTCTCTGTTCCTCTAAATCTTTGTCATTTCCTTTTTAACAGTTAACCTCCAAAAATTCCTTTCATCCTTAGATTGCTCCGTAGTGTTTAGAAACATTTTCCACTTTACCTTCTGTTAACAGAAATGTGTGGTTTATATTCAATGCCACATGTTAATCACTTACAAAGAGAATGACAGAGCTGCCTTTTATTTGGTGTCTGAGATGTAAAGGGGTTGCCATTCTGTGAAATGAGGTTTATGGCTCATACCAAAGTCTATTTCTCTGCTGTATTATGAAAGTGGCTTCTTCTCATCCTTTCTCTTTCTCTCCACAAGACTCTTCTCTCAACTGCTGGCTGAAAAGCAGAAGAATGAACATCTTCTGCTGTACTGTAATATAGAATAGTAAAAAGGACCCTAACATCTGTCAGCACCTGCTCTGCCTAGAAATTGTATCTCAATCCACAGATGCTTGGTTACCAGGCTTTGGAATCTGAATCTGTAATTCTGTGTTTCCCAGAAGAACAAGGACACCCTGTACCTTTCACTTGTACTTTTATTCTGTGTCTGGCAACTTTGAGAATGGATGTGATCTGTTGTTGTTATGGAGCCTTTCCCCCAGTGCAGGGCATTGTTTTACTCTGTGTTTTTTAGAAGTGTTATCCCATTTCTTCTTGATTTCTCCACTCAGTTGATGCTGACCTTGCCAATTTATTTCATCCTGTGTGTCAGTTACCCTTTGTGTACTGAAAAACACATTCCACCTAAATTGCTTATAGGCTAATCCCTTCCTTATAACTTCAGTCACTGACATGTTGCTTTTGAATTAGTTACTATCATTTTGTTGACCTTATCAATCTCAACAGTGTCCTTCCTTCTTCTAAACCAGTAACCAGAATTGAACGCTCTAGCCTCACTAGAATCTCAAATGCACCTCAAAACCTAATGATAATCATTCTGTTTTCTCTCCAGACTCCAAAATAAATGTTTGTGATGCTTTAGGCTTTCTTACTGTGCTGCATAGCAAACTGCACATACCAATTAATTAATCATGAATACTTGAGAGATGTTGAGAGGCAGGACCAGAGGGCTGTGAGTCATGCATGTCTTGGTTATACTATTAAAGTTCCACCTGCCTACTGCAGAGCCACAGAATATAAGAGGGAACAATTTCCAGGTCCCAGACACCCCTTTACTGGGCTGTTGAGGTCTGTGAATGTTATACAAGCAGTTCACTTAACCTTTGGGAGGAGGACTGTCTTCTGGTGCTTTCCCAGTGTGTGATTTCATGAGCAGAATTTATTTATAAGATCTGGAAAAGCAATTTCCTCTTCAGCCCGTGATTGGGGGTTCAAAAGCAAAAAAAAAAAAACAAACCAAAAAAAACCAAAAAGATCCCTACAGATCCCTACAGGGTTTCCAGAGATAAGGCACAGATCTTTCCTTCTAGAAGTCAAAACAAAGCACGTTTCAGCTCATGGCTATCACTTCTGCACGAGTCTCTTGCTATTACCATACCCCAGCCCTGGGCTTCCTGTCTTCAGATTTACATTGATATTTTAATTTTTTTATTTAAAAAATTAAAAGTTTGCTTTATCTTTGTAGAGAATAAGTTCTATTGCTAGAAGACAATTTTATTTTAGAAGTCTCACCAATATCTCCCTCCCCCCTGTCACAAACTTCACTTAATTGAAAGGGGCCCATCTCAGATGCTTACATTCATGTGTAGTTAGTATCTTGCAGTATTCTGTGCTGGGTTCCATATCTACCAAAATCAGTGTGACAGCTGTGACCCTCCTCCCACAGCAATAGCACTAATCTGAACATTTCAGTCCGGTGATCGCTGTCTCCCAAATTTTAACGCCTGCAAAGCGCTGAAGGTGTGACAGTAACAGTCACAGTGCTACCTGATGGTTATCAGGGGCATTATAAGGGAGGTGTTGGCAAGATTTCAAAGCAACAGTGAAAGCAGCCCTGTTCACAAGATGAAGTTGCATGTGTTCATAAAACCAGACTGATAAAACCCTCAATTATAGAGGAGGCAGAAGAGGACAGGGACTAGAACTGAGACACTTGTTCCCAACACTCCTAAAGTTCCAGTGTTACATACATGCACTTCCAATGACATTTCTATCATCTCAGGGTTATAAACACCCTTTAGAAAGTTTCAAATATAAAAGAGTCACTGTATTACGCAGCATTTTTAAGCAGGTCTTTCACTGAACTCTTCTCAGTTGAAATCCATCTAAAATCTGCAAGCATTCAGTAATTTTTCTGGCAGATTATATTCACTATTCAGCGCAATTATAACACTGTGTGAAATAAATGGTAGAGAGAAAAATAATTCAATGATCCAGTGACCTAAAACTGAAGTTCAAATCCCTCTATGTCTGCAGACTCCAGCACTCCTTTGTAAAAAACTACATCTATCCATGCTGCTGTCTCTTCTCTAAATAACGGGGAACAATAATCCCTTTCCCACCTCAGGTATGTTGTAATGATAAAACTTTTTATAGTATGTGGTGTTGATTGCGATAGGGGTTGATGAGTATAGGAGATAAGATAGTATATGGAGATGGTGAGACAATGAAAGATGCAAAGAAAAAAATAACATAGAAAAGGACATTTTAAGTTTGAGTGAAAAATATGTTCGCCATTGGCCTAACCCAATATTAGAACAGGTTTTTTTGGTAGCTAGAGAGGGACAGAATCTTTTTACCAGTTACAGCAAACAACCAGATTATATCACTATATAATGTATTATATTATTATATCTTTTTCTCCAGTTCTTCCCAGGAAAGCCCTAGTACTTCAGAGACTTCCTTCTCCAAATCAGAGGTCCCTTCCAATAACAAGTATGAGAAAATATCTTTTGAGTGCATGATTACAGCCTCCTTTCCAGTATGACAAGATAAAAGGATATTCTCAGATATTAGGATACATCTGAGGTGACAAATGTTTAATTATGGGGAATTACACCTTATGTGAAGAACCACATGTGAAAACTCTGGAAAATCTACTAACATAGATGGGTAAGGTCCTGCCAACATGAGATATTCCTTAGAGGCTGGTAAGGGACAGGAAGCCCAGAGTCCATGCAGCAAAAACAATGCTTTGCAAGAGTCTCTGGCTATGTGACCCCATCCCTGGCAAAGCTGTAAAAAATGAGCCTCCTAATATACTTAAGCTATTGTTTTCAGACAGCTTTAGATGAGTAATTGCCTCGTGACACAAACCTACTTAGCAAATTGTACGGCATCCTGCGTATCAGTTCAGCACGGGCCCCCTTGTGTGCTCAGCCTCATCAAGGACTCGCTCACCTTTCACCACAGTTGCTTTGGGATAATGAAAGAACATCATCAACACGGCTTCCTGGAGGCAGAGATAAGGATGCTGGAAAAGTGCTAACATGATGGATACAGAGTACATGAGATCCTGCTGGCGATTGTTTTGTTCAGAGGACAAAATACCACTCAGCAGCCAGACACCGGCTGAACTCTGACCTTAACATCTGACATTAGGGGGCTGGCAAGGCACACAATGGGGCTGGAAGTGTGAGCATCAAGGAACTCTATCTGCATGGCGGCTGAAATCTTGCCAAGTGGTCAAATGCTGCAAAATCTATGCCACGAGGATAAAATGGTATTTCCCTCAGGATGAGAGGGAAAAAGCTCAGAGGACGGCATCTGTTTTACAGGTTTTGCACTGGAGATTGTTTTGTCAAGAACACAAGCTACCAAAAATCAAAGTGTATGATTATAAGACACCCCACGCCAAAGGTAGTATAGAACAAATTAAGATGTAAACCACTAGGAAGTTTTACACATTTTGGCCACACATCTCGTTTGGGAAATTTAGCAGCAACAAATGCAGGACTCGAGAGCAAACTGCACTGATGGGCAGCATGGAATGGAAAAGCTGGATTTTTGGGGAATATTTGTTATGGAAAATGAATTCTATCTCAGTATATAGTACTTGATAAATTGCCTAAAAGAGAGAAGACTGGAAAGAAGAAAAGGCAGGCATTACTAGTGTCAATAGACTTTCCCAAAGTAAATACTACGGATCAAGATATTCTAATCCAAGCCAGAACTTTGACTGAATAAGATGTATAAGTTGTCCAATAATGAAAATGAACAATATTTTCTACTTAGCTGGACAAGGAGTAGCCATGATTTTGTCCACAAGCTGTAGATTTCAACCTTGTAGCAGCCAGAGTAGGATGCCAGCCAGCGGAACGGGCATGGCACAGATCAACTCAGCTGTAGTAGAAGTCAAGGTATCTATTTTTCATTAGTGATGTCCTAGGTTATAATACGAAAAGGTAAAAACTGAAAATCTGTGTGTTGTAGCCATGTAAAGTCCAGAAAAACTCAAACAGTTTGTTTCTTTTTCACCAATTTGCTGCCTTCTTTACAGCAATAGCTTTGACACGTTCCACGCACAGTGAAAGAGCATCTTTGAAATCTGATGATCGATGTGCTATCTGTGTCTGGGATGAGAATTCCACTGGGCTGAGTGCACACCAAATTTCTATGGAATAGTAACCCTGCTCCTTAAGTTGCTGGTACTCTCTGCTTCATACTCTGCCCCCACCCATCTTGTGTATTTAAACAGATTTAAATGGCTCCTTTATCTTCTTAGCCTACAAACAAAATAAATCTCATCCCTTGAGCATGATACCTTTGCATTCTACAGAGCTACAAACTGTGGGGAGTTACTTTTTTAGTGAGACAGAAGGTTTTAGGAACTACTTTGGAGCTGCTGTCTGGGACCATAATTCTTCCCTCGACATCCTTTTGCCTCAGTAACCTTGTCTCTCTCAATCTCTGCATTTTTTAACTTGATATTCTCCTCTTTATTTGTTTTCCAAGTGACTCACTTTGTCTAGCAGAATAATCTCTAGCCCCACATAGTCTACAGAATTTAAGAGCCTGGGCAAAATTAATTGGAAAGATAATATAAACACTGTGCTCAGGAGGGGAGACATGACACATAAATTACCAGATGCCTGCGAGCTTTTGCCACTCTCAGTCACTGCTTCTTTTCCTCTCTGTGATTGCTACTGGGGAGTGGATGTAAAGCTGGCAAGACAGAGGCAGTTTACAAATAACTGTGCATAAACATGGAAATCCTCTGATAGGAAAGACCACAGAGTTCGTTGTTTAAATATTTTTCTGACAATAGTGTTCCTGAACTCTTTTTGTAAATACTGAAACCTTAAGCAATTAGGGAATAAGCAACGATTCAGCTGAAAAGTTTTGTGTCAAGTGCTTTCCTGGTAGTGTTGGATGCCTTTCTATTAAAAGAAAAATCTTCACAGTTTTATTTGACAAAGGGGATTAAAACCATGCAAGATGGGCAGCCAGTATCCAGTGTAGCAAACTTGGCAAATATAATTTAATGCACCTTTGGCTTAGTCTCTTTGTTAATAAAGGCTTTATAAGGGATTAAGAAATTATTAAAAACTGCTACAGACATGATAAACTTTGACTTGACTTTCACAATGATTACTGTTTTGCCCAATTGTTTGATAAATTATTAATAGAATCTTCAGTATGAAATCAGAATTTATCCTGAACGACAAAAATGGACTACATTTTTTAGCCACAAATATGAAAACTTGGGCAACTTGCACATATTACTGTGAATTCTTTTGTGGACTTAAAGTGGATCTCACCCTCAAGTTGTCAATCTAATAAAAACAATTTAGTGGGCTCAGAAATTCTATGGCTACAAAGGGAAGGGTTAATTCATAAAGATCAGCAATTGCAAGTTCTTAATCTAATCAGAGAGGGAGAATTAATTGTGGGTGAAAAGTCACCTCAGATGTAGGGGAGGAAATTGCAGCTTCATTGGCTGTTTGGTCTTTATTTCTTGAAGGAAAAGTAAAATGGTAGAGAGATGCTTTCTTCCCAAGAACCTTGAAAAATTGTTTCATTTTGGTCTCTACAGACTAAGTGCCACCTTTTTACACCTTTGAAAAAATTCTTGCTTAGAAAGTATGTTCATGGGGGTTCCTTTTTCTGTTAAAAGAGCAGAAATATTATTCTAGCTGTGTATTTTTATTTATTTGAATGAGGCATGACTTGGTCTGCCTCTGAATTCATGGAGCAGAAGGGTAACTTGAGCAAGAGGTCCATGGGGAAAATAACTCCTTGTATTCTGGTAGTATCAGGGTAATGGGAAAAGGTTTTATAGCTCCTGGTGTCTCATTGAAAAGCCAAGAGAAGCAAAGGAGGATGGAACAACTGTGTTTATTTGGCTGTCATGTTACTCAGGTTTTACTACTGATTCCTTAGATACTGCTAAAAATATCTAAGTTCAGACTACTTGTTACCTGTTAGTTGACTGCTAGAAGTGCTGTCACCAGTCAGAAACAGTGATTATTTCATTATCTCACGTTAAATTACTGCATTTGCAGCTAATCATGAAGTCTTATTGTCAACTGCAACTTGATTTATTTAGTGTTAAACAAACCAGGCTAAGCCATCTGTAAACTGTTGGTTTTGCTAGGGTTTTTTTTGTGGTTTTGGATTTTTAAAAAATTTATTTATACCATTGTTTTTCTCCCCTCTCTGTGCCTTCATGAAAAGCCAGTGGGTATTTAGTGGTTTACAGTATTTCTGAAGTGGTGTCACCATGATGAAGAGGTATCATCAGGCCAGGCTTCAGTTCTTTGTTTTGACAAACACTGTGAGATACTTCACTGATAATAAGCAGTAAACTGACATTTGCAAGTGGAAAACTACTTTCATTAAACCTTTTCTCTCCAGTTTGAGACCCCCTTGCTAATAAATGAAGGTGGCAGGAAATATCTCTGTATATTAGAGCACTATGAGGTGCAATTTGAAAGTGACACAGATGAAAAATTGTTCCTGTAATAAACTATTGATTTTGTTCACAATCAGGACTGAAAGAACAGGATATGTAAGAATAAGTGTCTCTGATTCTGAGCAATAGTAAACACAGGGTTTAGTGCCTCAGTAATTATCTACATTGGAGAAAACACAGAGAAGGTAATGGGTGAGGTAGGAAAAAATACAGATGGCTTTCGGAAGGAAAAAAAAAATGGGAAGAATGTCTTCCAGCCCTCGAAATACATTCACTCCTAGAGTAGCAAACGGAGCTGAACATCTGCTACAAGCAAACCACCTCTGGAGCAATGAGGTGTCACTGCGACAAAAGCGCGTTTTCAAGGCATTAGAGTCAACCTGACTGAAGTAAATGGACCAACTGGCTTTAAATCCTAGACAGTTCGTCACAAAACATGTGAGATCCTGCTCATACAGCAACATTTTAAAACTGAATGGGCAGCAGTTCTTCAGCAAATAATGTTTTAGAAGAGCATTGCTCAGACCCTCCGTCAGGCCCTGTTACACTGAAATGTACATAAATTCTCAATGAATACCTATTTATAAAGTTATTTTATCTGTGTCCCCAGAGGTTCTTAGAGCAAAACATTAAGAGGATTATCTCTTTTCCTTTGAATGAGCTTGCTATCTTAAGGGGGAGAATCAATAATTAGTTTACATGTTGTTCAGAGTCTCCGCTCTTAAGCTTCCAATATCTGCTGAAATTCAAAACAGAACTATTAAAAGAGTGCTTTGAGAAAAAGGCTTGTAACTTGAAAGTACAAGACAATTATTTAGAGTTTGGGGTGGATTTTTGCTTTTGTGTGTATCTGTGACCTTTACTGAGAGGTATATATTCAACAGGTACACCTTAGGTTGTCCTCATGTCCCTTAGCCTGACTTCACCCCATCTCCGCTCTCAAAAACCCCTCCCAAAACACAGATAAATTTAAATCAATTTTAAATGGATGAAAGTCACATACTCACTACAGTCACCTGTTGTTCTCCCAATATTGTCATTCATTTTGAACGAAAAGCTCAATATCAGCAGCCTGTATCTTTCAGCTCGTTCAGGTGCCAAGTTGTATGTGGAAGCATAAAGCAAAAGATTGAGCAGGACAGATAAGGGCAGAAAATTCTCGATCAATGGCATTTTGGGTTGCATGTCTACCTTTGGAGCAAGGGAGTTGTGGTTGTCCTTGCCATAAGGGACTGACCATAGGTTAGACCTCTAAGGAGGTTTAACTTTTCATGCCAGATCTGGAAGTGCTCCTAACACCGCATTTTCACCTTGATTTAACATTTGCAAAATGAAGTACTACAGAGAATGACTCTTTAAGACAGAATAAAGAATAGGCACTCCTTTCAAATATTGAAGGAGCCAGGAATATAAATGGAGATGTGAGGATTACTCCTTTTCGTGAGGGACAACAGGATCCCTCAGGAGCTAATGTTGGGTGGTAACAAGCCATTCAAAACCTGTGTTTCTCTGAGGAAGAGGAAGTGAGAACTGCTTAATAACTAAATAATGAAAATGTGCAGAAGTAAAAAGGTTCACATCTGCTGAGCTGTCCATCCCCCAGACTGATCCCACCTACGATTTCTTTATCCTCCTAGGACAAGGAAGGCAGATCCCTGACTCATTACAGAACCTCAGCAGAAGTTTTGTTTATACATGTGTTTTTGGAAGGAAGTGTCTAATGTTTCTAAGTGACAAAAATGTGGCCTGCACTTTGTTTTGTTTCACTTTTTCAGGGTTTCACTTTTTTTTTTAATACTTTTTTTTTTTTACTGTCCTCCAGTTATGTGGTGTCTTGTGATACTTAAAATAATGCATCCCATGATTGTGAACAAATGGAGGCTGAAAGTTTGGAAAAGTGTTCTAATAGTCCAAAGAGTGAGTAAAAGCACGGATGTGTTTTCCAGGTGGGCAGTGGTGATGCAAAACAAAAGTTATTTAAGGTAGCAGTTGATATCCTGTAAGAGTCGTTTGTACAATAAATTAGGAGATTTCAGAGACAAAGCTTGTCTTTGTCCAAAGGGCTGATATAGTTAAGGGGATCTGTTTCCTGGTGTTGTAACTAAATTCTGTTGATCCCCATGATTTATGGAAAAAAGAGGCTTTGTGTCATCCCTCCCTGCCCCTTGATGCATATTTTGTCATTTCTTGTGTGTGTGGCTGTCACTTCTCTCTGAATCTCTGGAAAAAGGCTGCACCCTAAGTAAAGCTGTTGTGGTTTTAAGAGTGAAATTAAGTTCTCCTGACTTTGGTTTGTACAACACTGACATCCCAAAGACCACAAATTGACAACCAAGCATCAACAGTGAGCAGTCAAAAAACACCAGAAAACACATGGAAAAAACCTAAACGAACACCTGTGAACAAGGATCTTCATGGTATTAGCTCCAAAAACGGTGGCATATTAAGGATACTTCATGTCTGCCTTGGAGATGACTGTTCATGTTGAAGAAGAGAAGAGGGCCCTTTATTCACGGAGTCCAGAAATTTGGGGGAAAAAACACAAACCAAGATTTGCCTAGTTTGAGTTCAGCACTGAAGTACAAAAGATTGAGCTGGATAGTCAGAGTAGCTCTTAATGCTGGAATTAACCATTTTGCTCAGTTTTTCTTTTCTTCACCTGTCTTCCTTCAAAAGCCAGAGGCTTCAAGTCTCCAGTCACAGAAACAAAATCGAGATCAGAATTTGGGATCTGCATTTGACAGATGTAGATACACCTGCAGGCTTGTCAGGGTTTTCAATAAGCTTTCTGTCACAATAGTTTCAGTTTACCAAAATGCACGTTGCCAAAGTGTTCTGGTTTGCTGGGGACTTTGTTTGCTTAATGGACTTTCCTGTAATTCAGTCTTTCCTTTCTGTAAGGAACAGATCACTGCCCTTTAAACATAATTTGAAAAGAAACAGTAATTGTGTATGAGACAACCTTTGCTTTGTCTTCAAGTGACTCAAAAGAGTGCAAGCTTTAATTCTAATATATATTTTGGGAATTGAATAAATGTGGATTCCAGATTGCTTGGATAACGCGCTGTGAGTTCGTCAAAGCCTGCGGTGCTGGAGATAGTGCTGATAGAGAACTTTTGGAACAGGGAGGGAAAAAAGGAAGCATAGGGCTGGGGTGATAATAGCAGATGTCAAAATGGGCTAAGAAGGGAGGAGTAGCTATTTTATAAGGGGGGGGTCTACATAATCATGATTTGGGAGCTTTAACAGAGTATCAGGAATATGTTAGGAAAAAAACATAACTTCAATTAGGCTACCTGGAAGAAGTATGTCTCATACTTAGACATTAAACTGTCAAAGGTAATCAGGTGACTTAGTTTTCAGCAAGTAGGTCCTGTTAAGAATGTGAAACAAGCTGACTCTTGACTTTCTTGGTGATAGATGTTGTTTACCAGCTTATGACTAAACCAGAGAAATATTTATGGCACAATGGAGTAATAAACTCTGTTTGATTAGAATACCTATTTACCTAAATAAATAAACAAATATAAAAGTAATCTGAAAATTACCTAAGACTGTGTTTCACAAAGATCATGTCCAGGATTAGCCTCTCTGACAAGTGTGACAGAGTTTGTTTGTGAGCTTGTTTGCCGGGTAGTTCTGCCAGTAAGATGGGAAATGAACCAAGCTTGGCTTCTACAACTCACAGTTGTAGAGGGCGGGACAGGTGGGTGGATGTTTTTTATTTTAATTCAATTATGGTTGACTGATGCCTGTTCTCAAAAGAAAAAACCCACCATGAAGGTTTTGCATTGTTAATGCAAAACAAAATGCAGCATTAATGAATAACAACTGCCTGAACCAGTCCTGTTGTATGTAAAGACTTATCCAGCTTCTCAGTTCATCTCTTTGCCAAAGTTACATGTAAAACCATTTTTTAAAAGGCTTTGGTAGGAACTGCTGCTTTCAAGTTTATATATTCCATATAGTTTAAAAAAAATGAAAGGAACATGGCAAAGAGAACTGTTTGCATAATTTCAATTTATTTTTCAGTGTAGTTTTTGAATTTGCACTGCCTACTGCATGTAATAACTGTAAAGAAACGGGAGTGACTAGCAGATGATCAAGGAAAGGGAGTCAAATAATTATGGCTGATGACTTATTTAATGGGTGTTGAGCCACCCTGCCTTGCCAGCCTGGCTTGTACTTCAGTAGCCAGCTTTGATACCTACTTACTGTAAATAAACTCTCACTAATGTTCTTTCCATTTCAAGTGAAGAGAGGATCTGTACATGTCCGCAAAGTTTGCAAGAATGACTAGAAATGAATTAATCAGTAGATACCTAGCCAGAAATCTAGTTTTTACTGTGAAGGATCTCTTGAAAAAGAATCGGGGCAGAACGAATATCTAATCTTGTAAGCAATTGCCAAAGGGTGCTGGATTTTCTGCTCACAGTCTTTCATGGTAGAAATGGTCCATCTAACATAAGGCTGTGACTCATTAAGGAAAACACTGAAGGAGTGCTTCTGCTGGGGTCTATCTTGCATGGATTTCTGACCCTCACAGAGATAAACAACATTCCAGCACTTACTCAAGCATGCCCATGAAAACAGCTCGTTTTGCCTATCACTTGGTTCTTTCAAACCTGATTCCCTTGCTGTTTACAGCAAGTCCTGTACTGCTGCAATAACATTTCAAATGGATGTCTTTGTTTTCTAGGTAACTCTTAGCAGTGGTAATTATTATTTCAGAATGCTGCCATTTTTGCTCAAAGACATCTCTTATGTACATACGTGCCTCTGTAAGGGATCAAGTGATTTCTCAGAATCATAGAATGGGTTGGGTTGGGTTGGAAGGTACCTTAAAGATCATTTCATTGCAGCCCCTCTGCTGTGGGCAGGGAACCTTCCACTAGACCAGGTTACCCAGAGCCCCATCTGGCCAGGTCTTGAACACTTCCAAAGATGCCAAGTCCACAACATCTCAGGGAAACTTGTTCCAGTGCCTCACCACCCTTAGAGTAAAGAATTTCGTCCTAACATCTAATGTAAACCTGTCATCCTTTGGCTTAAGGCCATTCTCCCTGGTCCAGTCACTCCACGCCTTTGTGAAAAGTCTCTGTCCAGCTCTCTTGCAGCCCCCTTTAGGCACTGGGACTCTGCTATAAGGTGTCCCCAGAGCCTTTTCTTCTTGGACTGACCAACTCTCTCAGCCTGTCTTCATAGCTGTTTCAGCCCTGTGATAAACTTAGTGACTCTCCTCTGGACTCATTCCACCCGATGATTGTTCTGTTTCAGGTGATTGTTTTGTTTAATCTATCTGGTTGTTGCCAGATGTTGATGGCAGAAATGAACAAAAGTTCTGCTCTTTGGAAATATTAATTCCTAACAAAAAGAAATGCCCACGATTAAGAAATAGTATAAAACCTGCTTTAAAATCTCATTGGTTTGGCCTTTGCTATAGATTTTTCCCCCTCAAATCTATTCACCGTGTTTCGATTTGGGGTACTTAGCATGATAGGAAGGGAAAGCTTATATGACTGATTTTTGAGGGTAAGATTTATCCCTACCCTGTTTGGAAAAGAATTGCATCCCACATATATTTTTTGTTTTGATTTGATGTCAATATACATTTCCTTCTGATTTGAACACCTTGAAATTACTGCTTATTATTTCTACTGCTACCTCCACCATTTTACAGACTTATTTACTTATCTCTTCTTATTGCATCCTTTTAGTGCCAATTGCACAAAATATGATCCATATGTGGATTAAGGTTCACATTTGTAAGCTATGTAAACACTGTCAAGCCTTATGAGTTTAAACAGCAGAGTTTACTTCTACTAAGAAGTATCCTTAAGTCCATTATAAACAACACAGATGTAGAATGATAGCGATTTGTGCAGATAAAATTTTAAAAAATCTTAACAATATTATTTCAAAGTGCAATTGATGGAAGGTACAGAAATAGGGACACAGTTTTTTGGCTTTGGGATGCGAAATAAATTTTGAAAAAGAGTAACGCTTAAGCCTATAAGGAGGCTTTAAAGCTGCAGAAGATGTTGAGTGGAATTAGGCCGATTCAAGTCGTGCAGTTTCACATTGAGCACAGCTATTTCCTTAGAAGTGTGCTGCACAGTGTGTCAGGACCTGGAAATATGTTGCCTGTGTAATGTCAGGACCTGACTCAATCAGCAGTTTATCTTTTGGCCAAGAACAGCAGGATCAAAACATCAGGGTAGTGTGCCCTGGCACCTTTAGGCTGTTTCAAAGCAAGCTGCTATTGAATAAGTTAAATCTCCTGTGCCCTTCTTTCTCCTGGCCACAGAGCACAGCCTGACATGGCAGCTCCACGGGATCTGGGTGCATCCACCTCCGCCTATCTCTTTAATACCATGGAAGGATGCAGTGGGAGAATCAGCACAATTTGTCCCCATCTTGTATTAAGCTGTCAGGGGATATCTAAATCACTTCCTTTTCTGTCACTTCATCCCTTGACTACATCCTTCAAGACACAACACCATTCAGCGAGAACCACCAGAAATACCCTCTAAAATGATATGTAAATCCGGCAATTCATCATGCTCTGTGTAGTACAGGTTTAATTCTTCCTGCTAGGCCTCAATCTGCTGAAACATTACTCTGATATACAGTACAAAAGCAGTAACAAAGATGTTCATATCAGCCCATTGTGAGCTGGTGGCAGGGAGAGAAATCAATGAAGCCATGGGGACAATGGCTGGGGTTTAAACAGGCTGCAGAAATTTGCTAAGGCACGGACAAAAGCCCAGGCGCTGAAAAGCGGGCTGCCCAGGAATTCCTCAGGCTCCATTATACCGCCAAACAATCCTCACTCAGAGAGTGGATTTGCATCTCTAATAGGGTTCAGGGTCTGTTTGTGAAGGGCTTTCGCTGGGGCTGACCCCATCTCTCAAGATCACATTGATACCCGGCGCCTCGCCCTGCCCCGGCCCGCTCCGGGCAGGGCAGTATCATGGGAAAATGCACCCGCTTAAAAGGAAGCGGAGGAAGGCAAAAAAAATTAAAGGCTTGAGGCAGTTTTGGTGGTACTTAGCAGGGAAAATTACTTTGGCAAATAATAGAACCTACTGCTGGTAATTACTGCTAACAAGCTTCCCCCAACCCAAATGTGACACTTGGACTGATGTGAGAAAAGCTGATATAGGCCAAGCTTATTAAGCCTGAAAGAAAGGAGGCTCTTCCCTATGAAAATACAGCACTTGGAACCTGCAAATCCTGTAATCTAGTGTTACCAATTATCCATTAAAATAGAAAATAGAGCTGTAATATTTTAGGTCCTTTCTAGTGTATGTAGTGCCAGATGCTCTAATCTGAAGTGATTTTAAATGGAAAAATATTTTGTGTCATTCATGTGCTCCTGTTTAAACCCAGCTTGGCTTTACTTACTCCATCTTCTTCTGGAGATAAGCGACAATCTGCCTTTTAATACTGCCATGGTAATTTTATTGTTCTACGTTTTCTGAAAACACAACTGCCTTTACTCTTCGAAAAAATACTTTGAGTCAATTGAAACCCTGTTCAAACCTTCCTGGGTGTAGGTTCCAGATGTGGATCTCCCTGTTCTCTTCAAGTGCATTGCTTTGTTTACATAAATTAATTTCTCTTGCAAAAATAAAATTAAAAAAAATTAGAACCACACAAATATCCTCTGCAATTTTTCTAGAGTATTGAAAATAATTTTCCCAAATTCAAGGGAAGTGTTTCCACATTGGCTGTGTACTTCAAGAAGATCATCTAGAAGTAAGACTTAATTTCTACTTAACCTCAGTATCCCTCATTTCTTAACAGCAGTGAGTTATAAGTACTGTTCCCCCTGCTCTAGGTACAAGCATCTTTGCACTAAGGTCAGCTCATCTGCATTATGCCTGTTTTTTCTAGAGGTCCCCTTCTACTGTGGCACTTGCACTGAGTGAGGTTCAGTTAATTTCAGCACCAGTTAAAAAAAATACAGTAGTAAAGGAGGTGATGTATGACATGCAAGGCAAGACTACGAGGAACAAGTTACGGATTGCCACAAGGGAAATTCCAGCTGAAAAAAAAAAGGAGAAAATTCTTTGCTATGAGCAAGGTGAAGCCCTGAAACAAACTCAAAGAAGCTGAACCATCTCCATCCTTGTACAATTCAGTATCTTTGTTACACTGTACACTGATCTTCCTAACCTAACTTTGAAGTTGGTTCTGCTTGAGCAGGAGGTGGGATGTTGGAGTCCTCCAGAGGTCCTTTCCAGCCTAATGTTTCTGTATGCCTATGAGGTTTATCTTTGTAATTTGCTCATTATTCCCATCTTCCCTCGTGTTCTGACAATTTCTGATCAAAGAGGTGACATCTTTGAATACCCGCTACAACTTTGGGTAGCACAAAACAGAATCAATAACTGAGAACTCCCAGTGTGAAAATTCACAACTACAACTTGCCCAGAACAACCTTTAGTGTGCACTGAATAAAGTATCTTGTTGCTACAAAAAAAAATAGCGATTGGCTTCAGAATGGGTGTGTTTGTTTGCTGGTTTGTTTTTTAAGAAGATTATTTGTAGTCTGTCATTTGTAGGCTTGAATTTCAGAAACTTTGAGACTGCAGCATCATAGGCTTTTACCTACAGACTCTTTCTGGACTGAAGTGAGCAAGCTGAATCTTTAGGAATTTTTTTGTTTTGCTACAAAACCATATGGAAACTTTCAGTCCATGTAGTCTTTATGAATTTGTGAAGCTGCACTCACTTCATCAGCGGGCACCCTGGATGAATTCAGGCACACTGGTGCATCTTTACAAAGTCTGACATTGATTTGGGAAAGAAAATTGTAGATTGCAGGATCTTTGCTTAAATAAAAAGGCAAATTATCCTCTGTTAGAGGATTGCAACAAAATAATGGGTGTCTGAATTATTAGCATGCAGAATAAATAGAGTATTTGTATTTATATAGAATTTGGGTAGGTTTCTAAATCTTACAGTACATATAGCAACATTAACTGTTATTTTGTAGAATGTTTTCTTTTAAGGATTAGATTTGCAGATCTGCTCTTTTCCTTTGTGTTTGGGGAAGCTATTATATCTACAAGATGGAATCTCATTACTGTGTATAATTGTAATTATGTAAATCAGGTTATTTCTGCCTGTCTTATGTTTAAAAAGCCAAAGGAAATTGTCGATGATATAGTTAGTGTGATACATTCAAAGTGACTGCGAATACAGCTGCTAAACTTTTCCATAGCATTTCTAAAACCCTCCTTTTTCTAAAAGGGTGACTAAAGCTCATCCTGACCAGCTGCTATTTTTGAATTTATTCACCTCGAACTTTAGGAGAAGAGGAATCGGTTTTGTCATCTAATTAAATTTAAATTTAAAGTCTGTAAATTTAGTCTGTAAATTCAGTTGCTTCCGTGAGGAAATTTCATTCCAGCTGAGTTATGTCACCTGGGTACAGACGTTAAATTGGTTTCCAATAATGCCTTGATCTCCCTGTACTTTGTGAAGTGGAGTCGGCATCGTTGTTTGCTTATGCAGATGAGGAGCCAGATGCACAGGGAGGAGAATTCACTTCTCAAGGTCATTTGAATGAAGCTGTGGTTGGGTTTGGGTATAAACTCCTATCTTTTAACTCTTAGCTCAGTATCCATCCCTCCATTCATATTGCTATTTTATTTGTGTCCCTGGCCAAGAAGTTAACAAGGTTCTTGTACTTTCTCCTGTGGCCCTACACCCACAAAATTGTTTTCCTTAGCATTTCACATGGAAAAAAAAAAATCAAGTTTACTTGAACTAAAGCAACATTTTCCTGGTGCTAATTGAAGGGGGAAGTAATATGACTGCAGCTTCTATTTGGTACAGCAGTTATCCTTACTGATGTCTCAAGTCCACAGAATGCCTTTGTGTTCACTGTGGGCAGGTGCAGCATACTCAGGGAGAGTCTGACAGTAGTATTTATGCTCTGAGTTGACTTTGCACTGAGCTAGCCCTGGGAAAAATCACACATTTTTTAAAAAAACCTTTCTTTCATATCCTACTAGAGCATATATTGTGATTCATTCTATGCAGATCCCTTTTCAGAGCCTCCCTACCCTCACATAAATCAATACTCCCACCCAACTTGGTGTCACCTGTGACCTTACTGAGGACACACTCGATTCCCTCACCCAAATCATCAATACTAAACAGGACTGGCCCCAATCCTCTGAGCCCTGAGGAACTCCAGCAGTGACCACCTGCCAACCATGTTTGGTTCCACTTACCACCACTCTCTGGGCCTGGCCATCCAGCACAATGCGCACCTGTCCAAGCCACGAGCAGCCGGTTTCCCTAGGAGAACATAAAAAACACGTCAAAAGAGTTCCTGAAGTCTATCTAGGGAGTATTCCTGGCCATTCCCTCTTTCGTTTTCTCCATGCAAAAGTTAATTTGCCGCGGCGCGCAGAGGTGGCCAAGTGCCGCGACATTCCCAAAAGCGTCCCCAACTGGAGGGAGCCACTTTGGTACTGAGGCCAAATGAAAGCACAGGCACATACCCAAAGTGGTACAGCCACTCACTCACCCACAAGGCGGTGATTTGTGGAAAAGAGGCGATAAGTGTCTTTTGTATGGGGTTCCAGCAATGAGGGCTTACCCCACACATGAAACATCCAGAAACAAAAAACAAAATGGAGGATGAGGGCCCATACTTATATAGGGGGCTGGTGGGGTGGGGAAATGCCAGAGCCAATGGCCTGAAGGCAAGGAGGTGGAGTAAGGGTAGAACAAAGGTACAACAACCAACGGGGAAGTAGGAGGGGTGGGCAGGAGAGCAGAAACCAATGGGAGAACCAGGAGATAAGGATTTTCTAGATGGGGACCAAACAAGGTATAAAGGAATGGGGGCCAATGGGCCAATCTAGAATGCAAAAACAGCATACATCAACGAAATAAAGCAATGTATTGTTGGAAGGCTCCTTGTACTCATCACAACTTAGGTGGCAGTCCAGGACTTAAGGGCTGTCCCACCAGCAGACCTGCTTTGTCCCCGGGCTAACTGGCCCACTGGTCCTGACCAGTGCAGTCTCACACACTGCAACACTAATTAATCTTCTTTCCACCCTTATACCCTAATGTGCACGTTTACAATGGTTGGTCACTAGTTGAATACATGAATTTTCATTTTTTGATGAAGCATTTAGAGTTGTCCAGGGCAACATAAATTTGAGTGGCCAAGAAACAATGTAGAGCTGCCTGGCAACAACAATTGGTATTTATTTCTGGGGTGGAGGTAGTTAGTTAACCTTCGTTCTAACACAGAGATATTTCTGCCACAGATATGTGTATTATTCAGGTGTCCCTTAAATTAATTCAGTGAAGCCTCATGTATTCTTAGGAACAAGCTAAGGGTGAAAGAATTATCTCATGGAGCTTTCCCCACATGAGCTCCTTGAAGTAAAAATTCTGCTCAAATATTATGCTAGCTAATGGTTTTGGTTTTTGTGGGTTTGGCTTTATTTTTTGTTGAAGGTGTCAAGCTCTGGAGTTAGCCAGTGGAGTAACCATTTCCTATTCTAGGAGGATTGACCAGTGTAACATGGCCAAAGAGAGAGTGAAGCACAAACCTGGTGAGTAGCTGCTGGTTAGGGCCCATGTTCTGAGTGACGGCTTGGATTTAACTTGTCTGGTGGACATTGAAGTCTGAGATGGGGGCTTTTCTGAGAAGTCTGAACTTCTGTTAAAGTGAGAGTGTCTTGTTTTCATCCTTTCCTTCACAGTGCTTTTATTCTTCAGTGTGTTAACTGTGCTTGGATTTTCTTGTCTGTACCAAGGCTTTTTCATAATCATGGTATGAACACCAACTGGTGATGGCTCCTAGAGGTACAGCTAAAAATTTTGTTCTCATAAATGGAAACAAATTTATAATGATTTACTTTAATCATTCCTGGCTATGAAGCATGCTGATCTTGTCAGTGAAGAAGAAACCTAAAAGGTGTGCATTATAGGGTTGGGGGAAGGTGGGTTCATAAACTTTGTGATGGAGCTGGTTTACACCAAATGATCTAATTATCCATCGGTGAAGTTACCTGCAGAGTTAGTCTTCAGCAAAACTATAGTTTTGGTGACAGAGAAGGAAAATGAATGTTTTGATGGAGTATTATTAGTATTTATTGTATATTAGTATTTAGTGTACTATGTGACTAATGAATACTGTCCCTAACTGGTGCCTATGACTTATAGATTCATAAGTGAGTTATAGAATTTGAAGACTTAAAGCAACAGGAAGGAAACTGCCTTCTGAAGGTGAGATCTCTCACATCTGTGTCTTTCTCTTGTTTTTATTAAGTTGCTGTGAAAGATTGCAAACACCAAACTAGAGAAAGCATGCTTTGGGTGCTGTGATTGATGGCCCACCGTGAAAAGGAGCCCTGTGAAACTGCTGAATTAAGGATAACTCTGTGCTCTTTCTCTTCAACTTGGAAAATATTGAAATGACTGAGCTTGAACAGCTCCTGTGTTTCTGAATTTGACTCAGTCCTTGAGCTTGCAGTCTCTTTGCAGATTCTGAATTCACAGCATACTTGATGCTAATTATATTAGCTCAGGCATACACCGGAGTGCTGCCCGCAGTCACTGTAACTCTGGCAAGGAGAGAGTTTCATCAGAAAAGGCATGTTTGGGTTTCGGTTAGTTGTGTGTAAAAATTATTTTGACAGGAGGCTGAATACAGCAGGTAAAACTATTTTTGAGAGGTTTTTTGCCTAACTGGCAATCCTGTGATGTTGAGTATTGCCAGTTTCAAAGGGGGTTCTCCTCTCCTCTGGCATCTATGGCACAATGCATTCCCAGTTAAGTCACCCTGAGCCCACACTTCTTCTGCCTTGTTGCCCAGATTGGTTCTGTGTCAGCAAAACAACAAGCAGCCATCAGCTGAGGAGAGCTGTGGGGACACGAGGGATTCCAGCTCTCAGCCAATGTCTCTGACAACAACCTGGAACTCAATGTGTAACCCTGCTTTAGCAGCCCTGGGCTTTTTTGCATTTGTAGGTGTAAACAATAAAACCTTCAGCTAAGCAGACTTCTAGAGCTGTTTTTCTGGTCTTGGTGAGGTAAAAGCTCAGTTATTAGTTGCTGACCCTAAGTGCCTGTTGTTAAAACTTGAGCAGGGGCAGGCTATGTAATTTCTAAAGTAGTTTTCTGGCTAAGAATTGTTTAGGAATAGAAGTTTTGATCTTCAGGGTTCATAACGACAATGGGCTTGTCTTGGCTACCAAAAAGACTTATGTTGTTAGATAGAATCAGGACAGGTAACGTTGTGCAGAGGGAATGAAAAGAACATTTCCTTTTGCGCTCATCATCTCTACTGATGCCTGGAGATATCATTATCAGTAATCAATACTGGGGTTTGACCACTTCAAGGAATATATTGTTGGGATGGGTAATATTGAGTAGATGACAGGTTACTACTCCATGACATGCTCTTAGTCCACCTCCTGGATTCCTCTTACTCCAGCTCTTGTCCCTTTGCCCTTTTTAGTTCATCTTGTCAGAAATGAGAAATGGCTGCACTTGGTTTAGTTTGTGGCAAACAAGAAAGGCAGTCTACATCTGAACTTGAATTTTAGGTCATAATAACATTTCTTCACTTTGAGGATTTTCTGTTTTATGCACTGGACACCTTTGTTGAAGGGAATAAAGGGAGAGGGCTTCACACCAAGAAGGCACTGATATCATTGGAGAACAATGCTCTCTACAAACCACATATTGTACAGGCAGGCACAAAATGAGCTTTCATGCAGGGTTCTGTCAGTGTCACTCAGCCCTGCCTGAATGGACAGAGCTCTTGTGATTTATCTTCCATTCATCAGTCAATACCCAGCACTTTTTCAGCAGAGATGGATAAGATCTCTTGCTAAATATACTGCTGCTGCCTGCTGAGCATTGTTGAGCCTGAGAACCGAACGGGAAGGCGAAGCTTAATGTATCTCACACACGGAGCTGCAGGTTAGGAAAGTTACAGGGGGTTTCTGAGCAGGTTAGAAAAGCACCTGATTAATTTTGGATTCTGCAGGTGGGGGAATATGACTATCCTATTCTGTTTGTATTATGTATTTGTGTTTTAGCTGGTGTCTGTGTAAGAAGGCTGTTATCTAGGCTTCAAAACTGCTCTGATTTCCTAAACCCTTCCAAAGCTGCTGTATTTGCAGGACATTCGACCTACACAGGGTAGCAGACTATATTTTCATCTTTCAAGATACTAAGATATTTTAAAATGTTTTATGTAGTTTATACGTAAACAGAAACAGACTGATGTACTTTATAGCAGAGCCCATTCCCACAGCACAGGGATGCTCAGCAAACCACTCAGGCCTCACTCCTTCACATCACCTGGCTTCTGAAATACAGCATCCTGTGCTTTTTAAACTCAATCCACAAAACAAAGGCCTCCACCTTTTCAGAGCAACCAATTTATCTCACATACTTGTGGCCCCTGGAGTGCAATATAGGGGAAGTGGAAATACCTGTGGGCAGAAACTTTTCTCTCTCCTTTTAAAGGAGGATCTACACTCATATTTTTGGGGTGACAGTAGGATTATGATCAAACCAAGAATGTTCTGAGGAAAACAAATGACTTTTTAGATGTATGGCAGGGCATGCAAATGGAAACCTAAGTGTCAGAGGGTTGAAGCAAATGCACAAAAAGTACTTTCTAGCTCAACTCTGGTGCCTCTTATTTGCATCTTGAGCGAAAGCAACTCTTTTAATTATTTAAATCGAGGGAATAATCTTTCTGTGGAGGAAAATAGAAGCTGAGTTTGAAAAAATAAGGAATTTAATAGGTATATCCTCTGTTGAGGGCCTTGATAGCCTCAGGACGCTGTGAATGGTGAGAAGGGAAAGAAGCATCCCTACAGAAACTTTACTTTGACCTGATTGTCAGTGCCCCTGAAAGGTCATCTTTCCCAAACAAGCTAGGATTTTATTCCTTAATTGTGTGCCTAAGTAGATTCTGCTGTTCATAAATAATGCCAACATTCAAGCACTGCCCCACCACCAAAAACTGTGGACAGAAGCTGGTGAATTTAGAGCTGGCTGCTTGTTCCACATCAGTTAATATATGTAAGAACAAAAGCCCATGCAGAAGAAACCCCCAGTCAGGGTGGGTAAGGAGATCAAGCTCTGCTCTGGGTGAACCTCTTCCTTGCCTTTTTTTTTCATTTCCAGGAAACTTGACAACAGTGTCAGCAGTCTGCTAAGAATTTCAAGCTAGTCAGTAGAATGTGCTTTGAACACAACTTTTTAAGGTACATAAATGATCTGAGAATCTCAGATTCATGGGCTATAGGTATTTATTGCCAATTTTAAGAGTTCATTTCCAGCATTTTATCACAGGACATAGGACACTGAAGTCACTCTAATAACCTCTGGAAAGGAAAAGAAGGGAGAAAGGTTTAAAAAATTTCTGCTGACAGTAATGTCTGTTTCAGATACTTAAATATAATGATGCCAGTAGGTGCTGCTTTAATATTGCTAGCTATAGTCATTTGGGAAGATGTTCTTTTGTTTCAGGAAGATCATAAGTATGGTGACATGTGATATATTTAGTGCAAATGAGTACTTAAAGAAGCAGCTGTTAAAAGATTAAACAGTCACATAAAAACTTCTTAGGGTTTTATAGAAATTAAAGCTGTCTCCAGGTAATCTAATTTTATATGCACTTCTTGTTCAATTTTTTTTTGATTTTTTTTTTCCCTTGGAAAATCAGCCAGAAATGTTTAATGGTAAAAAAGAGGTTTCTTGCCAGAATAGTAAGATTTTCTGCTTCAAGTCTTTTCTTGTCACTGACTAGGTGGAAGACAGTCAAAACAACGCATTCTGTTTGGTCTTTCTCCTGGACTTAGGGTAGATTGTAATCTCTTCATCAGCTTTTATGTGGAGAAAAGGGAGGGCTCAGATAAGACAGGGCCACTGGAAGGATTTTTTTAAATAGATGCTTTTGTCTAAGCTGTGTTGTTGAGAAATGTCATGTGTAATAATCTTCTGCTTCAGCCAACCTAACTTCAGAGAGCCTGTCTGATGAGGAGTTAAATAGCCTGAGTTTTGTAAATCTGAACATCTCGGGGTGAACTTCCAGTACCGTCCTCCCAGACATAAATTCCCCAAGTCTTTCTGAATTTCTACCATTTTTCAGGGCCTCCAGAGCATGGGGCTTTCCAGGTGGGCAGGAGGGACTTCTCAGTGCTTTCAGGGTTCACTGATTATTCATATTCACCATCTTGAGGGTAAATTTCATTTGAAAAATTAAGAATTTTGATTCCGTGTGGAAAGCGAACAATATTTATTAGTTAGGCATATCACAGTGACCAAATGGAATTTTTAAGTTCTTGGATGTGTTTCAATATTTTGTTTTGCACTGGCGAGCCACCTATTTCTAAACCAACAAAACAGAACAGCAACAACAAAAAAGAGGATGTATATTTTTAGCTGCTTCCTCAAGGGATAACACCTGTGTAAATCTGCATGGGACATTTCAGTGGAACTGGGACTATCACCTACATCCCCTCCTGTGCAGGGCACTTTAGTGGACAGCTGACTTTCATGGGCTTAAAATTTGAATCTAAAAGGTGCTTGTACATTACATATTTGTGCTTTTCCTTCATGGATGCAGCAAAGGGGTTCTGGCTGTTTTGTGATTGTGGGTTTGGGGTTTTTTTTCCACTCTGGATTATCCATCTGCTTAATTGGATGAAGGTTGTGCATGTTGTTTCAGTGAGTTAATTTCTGGAGCATTAATTATTTGATAAGCTCTAATGAGGATTTAGGCTTGAAGACTCCCATAAATTTGAATATTAAAAGTTTAATAAAATAAATCCAAAAAGTTAGCTTTTCTTTTTTTTTGACAGCTTTGGCAAGAAGGTGGGTAATTAAGAGGAAAGCACTCCACGCCATTTGCATGAGAATAGAGTAGACAGAAAGAAGGATGACATATTTGTCCTCTGCCTTCAGAAATTAAAATCTCAGGGAAGGGAGACTGCATGGCTATTGAAGCCACCTCTTGGATCTGATTTCCCATATTACCCCAGCATAAATGAGAGGACAAAACTGTTCTAATTTCCTGGGCCTCTTGGGTGTTGCCTGCCCCATCTTTTGAATTGCTCCAATTCCAGCCATATTCCTGGCAGACTTGTGCTGAGGCTGGCCAGAAACCTGCACAGGGCTAAATAAATAGCCACGTCCCAACTTATTTCAGAGTGTTTCAAGATGAATATCTGCACCTTTATTTTTTGTGGCCTTGGTCCCGCTAGAATCCTTGTCAGGATTTCCACGAATGTACTTTAAACTGAGATGATAAAGACTTGGGTAGGAGATTTATTCCCTTTAGGTCTCCTGTAGGCAGAAGTTTGCAGACTGTTTGCAATCATTTCCCTTTGAAGTTCTGGGCTCCTTTTGCTGAAATGGGGAGGAACAACAATCGCAGGACTGCACGTTGCCGTAATGAGCTCTGCCAAATATTCCAGAGAAATTGTGCCAAAACCTGAAAGTTTAAGGAGGGTTCAGTTTTGCAGCAGTGTGAGTTTGTAAATAAAGTTTTATTTCATGGTGTTTTCCTGTTTAGATGAGTGTTAACAGTTTCAAGACTCCTTGGAATGAGCAGCTGTGTTGGAGCCATTCCAGCAATTAAGCTCTTCGGAGTTGTTCCTATGCCTTGATATTGAAATGGTTTTATTTTGAATATGGCACAAGACTGCTATTATTTAGTGGCATGGAGGTTCCATGCTTTAATTTGAAGTAAATTCCTGCCATTCGGATGGTACATTCTCAGCTATGATTATTAATGAATTAACACAGTGTTCCAGGTTTCTTCATATTCGTTTTACTGTGTTGTATTTTCACGTGGATCACCATCCCAATTAACTATAGAGTTGCTCAGAAGAAATAGGTGATAACACTGAATCTTTGCAGGTGGACATAGCTGATGAGTTGCCTGATTTATTTCTCTTTCCTGGCAATTGATGATAACTTTACAAAACCAGACCACTGCAGTATTAATTACAAAGGTACTACCATGTTTTTTCAAAAAAGAAGTTTATAGAGCCATGTTTTACTGTCCATGTTAATCCTTGATTTAATTTAGTTGGTCTTATACATCTAATGTTTGGTGCACAAGATGATTTACAAGGTGTACTGGTTTATCCTTAATCACCCAACCTCTCATAAATGGGTCAAACAGAGAGAAATGAAGGAATTCTTTCTTCTTTGAGACACAGGTTGTCTTTGCATTGCTTTTATATTTTTATGTGGTAGGAACTTGAATTTGGCCCTAATGAAAATAGTTGTCCTATAAGTACTACTAGTTTTGGATATGACCTTACAGATTAAACTTAGCACTGTCTCTCGGTGTAATTATTTTTCAGCTATTCTGTTGGTTTTAATTCTTCTCTCTTCTGAGTTTCTATTCGATCCAAAGAAACCACTAAAATTAGATTGTGAAGTAGATAGTGTTTACAAACCTCTTACATTATAGAAATGGCTGTTATGAAGTGGTCATAAGAAAAGAGTTACTGTATGCCCTTTCCAATGCAAATGCTAAAATTTTGACTATTCTAACTTAACAACTGAACTTTCATGAGGATTTTTCCTAGTACATGAACAATGCAAATTTACTTCTGTCTACAGATGATTGTGAAAAGATTCATTACAGAAAAGCCCAAGACATCCTTTCAGGGGATGTGCAGTTGCTGACCTGATTTCTCTTGCCGTTCTGGCTGTGTGGTTTGGAAGAGATGATCACAGACACATGGAAAATGAACTTGACGTGCAAGTGTCTCAAATGTTTATTGGGCATATCTGTTTATTATCTTTTCACTTTTAAGGTTTATGTTGCTCAAGAAAAAAAACACAATCAGGTCAAAAGCAATTGTACATTTGGAGCACTGTACAACTCTGCTTTTAATCATGAAGTAATTGCAAGAAATAAACATTTATAAGTAAGCTTGAAGTGATTTCTCTATCATTGATATGCCTTTTGATGTATCTGACCTCCCTTATGAAGAAAATATATGAGTCCTCCTTGTTATGTTCCATCTATTATGACTAATTTCTGCTGTTTGAGTTCATCATCCCCGCTGCTTATTCAAAAGCTTTGGTGTTTTGGCAGCAAAATCTGAACTATCTTTGCAAGTTCAAATCTTGGCCACCAACCCAGCAGCCTAAACTATATGGGATTCTGTGCAATGTTAAATTTTCAAAAGGTACAAGACTGCAGAAGGACTCAGTTTTTCTTCCCCTCACAGCTTTTTGGAGGGTCTGATAACCACTTCTCAAATTTCAGGCTTTAGTTTAAACTTATCTCCAGCTGCTGTTCTTGTGAAACAGTGCAAGTTAGGAGAATACTGTGAAAATTTATTTAGAATATAATCTTTCAATACTCAGGTGCTTGTACACACCATATCAACCTCTACTCATTCAGGTTTTTATAAATACTAATCTTTCTAATCAGTCTGTGGATCCAGCTCATTGACACCTACTCTTCTTCCTTTATTTAAACATCCTCTACTTATTTGACCACATATATTTTCTCATTCTGATAGAGATTAGGATGTATGGAAGACAAAATCTCTTTTCAGTGTAAGAAATATGAGGCAACCAAGAGTCCAACCTCCTCTTTACATGCAGGGATTCTGAAGGGAGGAAAGTCTTGTTTTGAGGGAACAATATACTCAGTGGGCAAGATTTGGCTTTATCTGCTTGTGTAGCTTCATTACAAAATCAAGGAAGTGCTATGCTTACCGTTTAAATGTTAATTTAAAAGGGTAATAAGAGTCTTCCATAAATATCACTTTTATTCTCTTGAAGCTCCCCATCAAATATAAATATTTTTGGAAAAAAAACGTCCATGAAAATCAAGTTTGTACCACAGAAACATTTTTTAAAAATATTAAATTTCAATTTTCTCCGATCAGATTTAATTTTAAGAGTTATATTTGGATTGAGTACATGGTGCTAGAATTCTGCAGAGACAGCTACTGGTTCTCTAATCACTACTTACTCTGATTTTCAGCAGGAATTTGATTCAAGTCATTCAAGGGTGTATTGTTTTCTCTGCTGTGCTCAGTTCTGAAAGTACAGTTTCCCTCACTCCATTGATAACAATGAGGCATGTGAAAGGAAAGGCCTGTGGAGTAGAAAAGATTTCATTAATCATGACTCATTACATTTGTCAGTTGGCAGAGGAAGACTTCCTCATTTATCCCTTGAATGAAATTAGGTCTGGCCTAGCTGCAGTTAGAAATTCTAAATTACCTTGGCATCTCTCTGTTGCTGTTTATATGTGCACCATAAAATGGCAGATGGCATTACATTAATAGCAGATGAGCTGAGCCTTTCAAGATACTTTTTTTCTGAGATTTGGTTTCTTTGAATTTGAAATGACACCTGCCTACATAATTTTGTGGTGCTTCTGTATCATTTTCTTATTTAAAAAAAAATAATAAATGCTTAATGTGGTTTTAACTGCACCTGCCACTCTCCTCCCACATCTGAGATGGGTAACAAAATACATCACAAAGCTGAAGGTTGAGGAATTAATAGTTTTTATCTCCTACATACTTTCTTTTCTTTCTGGAGGTAGCTGACTAGGTAGAAACTGACTTGATACACGAATTCTTATTTTTGTTGTAGATCTAAGTTTAAACACTGCCTTGGTCAAAGCATTGCAAAATACTGCTGATGTTTGCAGGTTGTTCTCTTTGGAAAACCTGAATGTCAACCAAAATAAACAAATGTGGGGAATCTTACATCCACAGTATTTGCTTTCTTCTTTTTTTTTTTTTTTCTTTTTTTGTCATCTGTCTTGCTACAGATGCACACAGCAGACACTTCTAAAGGAACAGGCCATGCATACAAAAAACATACATTAGTTTTGAGTGACAACCACTTAGGATTTACTCACTGGAGAGACTACCACTAGTCATAAATAGTTGCACCCTTTAGCACAAGTCAAACCTGTCCCTGTGATAGCCACATCAAATATTGCGGAAGACAAATGCCCCCTCCCACAGACAGGTTATTGGCGCTAGAAGTTGTAACATCCTTTTGTTCACAGCATATGTTTGGAATGATGTTAACTGGAAATCTTATTGCTCCCTAGACCTACTCTGGATGTTCTCTACCCATACCTGGGGAGTCTCTGTGTTCTCTGAGTGAGAAAATGATTTTTTGTCGACTTTTTCAAATTTCCAGTTTCATACTGCTTTGAAAAGTGAAGAGGAAGTTGCGCAAATATCTTTTTATTTTCTCTTGCTATTCCTGTAGCAGCTCAGATAGTACTTGTCTGTTCCAGGATGCAAAAATCAGTAATTATCTCTCTTTGAGCTGAAGTGCTCTGTGCTATTCAAAGTCCTGTAAGGCAAAAAACCCCAATACTTAGGAGAAATTTATGAAGAAATTTTTGAAGGGGGGAGAACTTGAAAAGAAAAATAATTATAGTCTTTGGTTCAGCATATTAGAGCATATTTAGTATGTGCTTATTAAGGCAGATGGAGTTAGGGCAAAATGCATGTGGAAAACTTTGCTGTTGCATTTGATTGAGTCAAAATTGAGTGTGCAAAGTAACCAGGGCATATTGGAAAAGCTGCTTTCATTTCTGGTAGTATTTCCTAAAAATAGACAGCATTTAAAATCAGTGGATTCAAACACTACTAGGCCTTTATTGCACTGGAGAAGAGCAAACCACTTTTATTTATCATTAAATGGGGAAAAGACCCCAAACACTGATTACCTTTCAGAATGTTGCCGTGAGATTAGTTCCATAAAACTCGTCTTCATTATCAATATTGTTTTTCTAGCTTTTTCTACCACAGGAAGAGGGGGGCTAGCACCCTCTGGAAGGTTTTGGACAATAAGACAAATTAAGTAACTAGGGTTTTGTATTAAATTTTCTTGTCTATTGGAAATCTTACATTAGTAAAGGAATAGCCTTGACTCTGCTGATCTTCCCTTCTAATATTGTTGATTAATTAGTGTTATATCATTGTTCTTCTGTTTTTCTGATCATCACCATCTCATTTTCCTATTGTGGGTGCAATCTATTCCTATTAAGTGACCCATTATTTTGAATTAGTATTTTATTGTATACACACTGCTTTCATGGCTATCCACCAAACCTATAAGGTCCCATCCTATATCCTGAAGTGCTTTAAACCATTGATTTTTTCGGGTCATTAGCAAACTAATAAGCAGACTATTTAACATTGATGCTAAATGTGAATTGTCAATGACAGCAGCCAGTGGTATCCTGCTGACAAGTGATAATGTCATTTCAACATGTCCTCAGAGCGTGGTAATTACTGCTGTGCTCATGAATGTATATGGCTTGATGTTTACCTGATTTGAATATGAAAGGCTTCCTGAAAACTTCATACGTGCTCTCTGCATGCTGAATGCACTGGATGAAACAGATTAGGCCTAACAATCTGCAGAAAACAATTAATTCAGATCCCACTGACCTGAGGCCTTCCATTGTGGTCTCCATACGGCATCAGCAAATCACGCAAGGCAGAATTGGTCTGCATTGTTAAAATGTTGCTCTGGATTCTCTGCCTCAAAGATTAAATTAATATTGAGCAGGAATGGCAAAAGAAATTAGACAGTACATAGATTGCAAAGTGACCAATATCCCTTTATGTTATTTCCCTCTCACTCTATAGAAGCATGCTCCACATGACTGATGGTCAAAAATGTGTTGTTTTAAAAAATAATTTCGAAATAGGCACATGAAGGTCAGCATTTCTCATTTTGGTGCTAGGTAATTTCTAGTTCTGTTGGCTCTATTGAAACAAAAAAATATTTCGAATGGTTTATAAACAAGGACAGAAAAAACAGAACTGGCAAATCTGGCATTCAGATATTTGCAGAGACAGGGATTGGGTGGACTCTGAGGCCTTGGGATCTGAAGGAATGAAACATGGATGCAGTAGGGCTGTAAGATTTTACTTTTTTATCATTCTGGATTTATTTTTGCATCACTTGGGAGTGCTAGATTTCTTGTAGCCTCTCCATGGCAGCTATTAGAAATACTTCAAGCAGTACAAATGCAATTTATACTATCTACGCTTGATTTCTGATGAGGACCTGATGGAGATACAATCAAAACATTTCATCCAAAATATATGTGACTGAGATAAAAGCCCCATAATACTCAAAGCTTTTCCAATGCTGAAATAATCAGACCTTTCCTAAACAAACAAGGAAACAGCAGAAATTAAATCAATTACAGTCCGTATCCTATTTTTGCCTCACCAAGAAAAAAAAAAGGCCTGAGGAAGCAGATTAAAATCTAGTAAACATCAATTTATTTTTTAATTGCATTCAGAAAGGATGCCTTAGAAACAGATCTAATTTGCTTCCTTGGAAAGCTGTTCAAACCTCATTACCTAGTGGTTATATACCTTCTTTTAATTTCTGTTTTGAATATGCTCATGACATCCTTTGTTCTTGTGTTGGCTTTGTCCTTTTACACTCTGGCTTTATGCTCCTTACTTTGCTCCTATTATATTTAGAGAAAGCAGTCCCATTCCCCGTCAGCTTTTCACAAAGCTGAACAAACCAGCTCATTTCACCTCTTCACATAAAAATTGCCGTAGCCTTTTCCTTCAGCCTTTACCCTCCCTGTGCATGGCTGGCTGTGATTTATCTCTCACTGGGTCCTGGGATTGCTTTCAATTCCTCCTCAGACATGTCACGCTCGTGGTTCACAATGTCATGTGATTGAGGAGCACGCACAGGCTTGTCTTCATTGTTTTGTGCTGATGGCCAAATTTGTTGGTCCCCAAAGGCAAACCCTTCACTTTGTTTTATGCAGTTTCTTTTATTCTCTTCCTTAAGACCATGCAGTGCTTCCTGCAGGCCCCTGGCAGATAGCATTTCCAAATGTGGGGATGCTGGCATGCCCTTGGTTAACGTGTTATTAATGATCTCAGCAAAATTTGTCCCCAGATTGCTCCGTGAGGAGCTGCAGCACTCAGCTCCCTCCAGCCAGTAGCTCTTCCCTTTAACGTTATGGGGGGCACAATCCTCCTCCTGTTCTCTTAAATTTCAGCCCAGCCAGTAACTTTGATGTGCCAATAAGTCAAGATGCTTTGCTAAATCCCAATAGAGGATCCCTTTGTTCTCTGTTCCTTCTGGGAAGCCAGGTATGCTATGAAAGAAAATATACAAGGTCAGTTAGGATCAAACTCTTTCTTTTAAATTTGGCTGTACTCTACCCTTTCTCCTTTAGGGCCTGAGCCAGAGTTTTATGTGTTATTAAAACTTCAGTCATCAAAGCATTTCCTTTCCAAAGTTACTGCATTTGCAGATTTCTAATTACAGGCAACTCCATGCATTGTAATAGATTACTTAAACATCCTTACTACTGTACATACAACTTCATATGCAGCTTGTTCCAATCTTCTGGACTGGATATTTTCCAGTCTCTCTGGCTCACATCAAGCCATGCTGTTACCAGTTTGTATCTCTGCAGCTCTGTTTCCTCTTGATATTCTGCTTTATGCAGTCTGGCACTGATGCTGGCTCTTCTTGCTTTATTGTTACATGTCTTGATGTCCAAGGCAGCTTTGTCTCTCTGTGGAACTATTTTCTTCCATTCCATGAAGGGTCTCACTTTGTTCACAGTGTTCTTCTCGAGATTTGCAATCTTTCCCATCTTTCCCCAGTCCTCACTTTACAAATTCCTCATAATTGCAGCATCTTTCCCTAAAGAGAACCAAATCCTCCCAGAGATTCATGTACCTCAACTGCTTCAGCTTGGATTCAGCTGAATTCAGAGCTTGGTTAATTTTTAGTCTTCTCTTTTCAAGACAAGGCCAACAAAGCCTAATTCTGATCCTTTTTTGATTTAGGAGGAACAAATTTGCAATAGCTTCATTCAGGGTTATTCTATAAACCCTTAGAGGAAGTGCTCATCTACTTATCAAGATGTCGTCTCTTCACACTTCTTTTTGGCAGAATATTTCCCAGCTGAGCTCTGCCTTTGTGGGCAGGCAGCTGGGGGAGCCGAACATTTCCTTTTGTGAGGCAGAACTTGGTGCTCTTCCTCTCTGCCACAGCCTGTCCATATCCAAACCTGGCTCTGACACAATTTATTCCTGGTGTACCACAATGAAACCACCGTTATCAAAGTGTCCTTAATCTAAATGGATGAGCTAAACAAGAATGAGCTTTATTTAAATTTTTTTCCTTCTTATTTTTTCCGGACCTCATTTTAGTTTCTTATAATTCTATTTGACCTAACTATGTGTGCCTTTCAGCAGTGTTCTGAATTGCAGGTGATATTTATCTCTTCTAGATCACTGCCTCCTTCTCAGGAAAAAAAAAATGCTTTTCATTTTTTTAAAATTTTTTTTCTCCTTTTAACTTCATACAACATTTGTTGTTGCTAAAACAAGGTATTGTGAAAAGAGGAGTTACAATTTCTTTCCCCGCTTCTTCCCTTCCTCACTCAGCCCTCAAGTCTGGGCTCTAAGGAAAGAAAATGCTTCTTTGTAGTCTGTTTTTAGGTGGATGTGTAGCCCATTATAACCTGATCCTGTATGATCAGCCCATCTTCTGAGACACTCTGTTTATTCCAGATGTCAGCTCATATTTTGTCCTGGCTCTTGCTTAAGTCTCTGTCATTCTTCCCAATATAACAAGCCCAATCACATATTTAAATACCAAATTTGCTGAGAGGAACATCTCCTGCAGCAGGATATGCTGGCACACTCCAATTATTTAAACACAACTGTAAAGTCCTCTTTCCTCTCAAAAACTGTTTAGTGGATCCAGACAATTAGGGACTGATCTATTTTTTTATTAAGTAATGGAGAAAGTGGCACTGAAAAAGCCTGCAAATTTAAGATGTGATTTCCATATGCAAGTGAGGGGAGAGATAGAAGGAATGGACCAAAAAAAAAAAAAAATTTAAGAACAGCGCACCGAAGTTTGTTCATGAACATTTGTTTAAACACTGAGAAACACTTGAATTCCAGGCATCAGTATTACAGGCCCATTTTCCAGATACTGCTCTTACGAGCTGGAGCTTACTTTTGGGGGCAGGAGGAAAAAAAAAAAAAAAAATCTCCTAAGGTTCTATCTGGCAAATAGTTTTATAATCCTGTTCCCAGTGAAACACAGATGGCCTTTCAGCAGCAATCCAGATGCTCCTGCAGGAAGCTTGGGCTCTCTGTGGAGCCATTTGGAGGGTATCCGTGGGTGCTGCTGGCTTGGAACAATGCAGCATTTCTTCTCTGAGAGATGAGCTGAAAAAAGCAGGAATACATTCCTGTATCGATGGGGAATTAACTTCTGACATGGGAAATAAATTCTGTTTACACCTGGAGCAGTGGTTGGGTCCACCTATGCCAGAGCAGGATGATACACGTGGATTTTGGGATAAAACCTTTGGTGTTGCAGGCATTCAGCAGCCAAAATAATGCATTAAATAGTTGATTTTAGCCTGATATTTTATCAGTTTGCATAGAATACGGAGCAGAATGCTGCACAAAAGGCATCAGTTTATACCAAATATAAGAAGTTACAGTCTATTGAAGAAAGCAGTGCTTAAATTCCCAACACGAATAGCTCAAGGCATCTCTTGGAAAACAAGTGTAGGAAATGTGCTCATTTTGCCCTGGATACTAAAAGACAGAAGGAAGTAAAAGGAGTAAAAGAGCAAAGTAGACAGATAATAGAATTCAGTATCATTGCTTCAATGAGACTACTAATAAGCATGGAATTGAACATCTGCTTAAGTGCATGTCTGGGTTATAGCATAAAGATAACTCTCATAATTGTACCCTGATATTTCCATAGCAGAGATTTGAGTGGATGATAACCAGCCTAATGCAAATATAAATGTTATACTCTGCAAGAAGCTGTACAATAATTTTACCTGTGATTGATAGGAATGAAAAAAAAAAAAACCAACAAAAAAACCAAGGGTCCTGCAGTTTACTTTTTTTGAAGAAAATCCTTTGAATATATGAAATATTTGGAGAAAATGCTATAATGAGCTGAACACTAAAAATTTGCTGTCAGAAAAATCTTTTCTTGTCCCTTAGCAACTTGTGGTGGTGGTCAGTCTCTGAGCATTTTTTTTCCATGAACGAAATCTTATGCTGCCAGTTTAGTGTCCATGCTGTAGAAAATGTCTTCTACAACAAAGTAAAGAAATAATAATGATAACAGAACCAGATATTGTACCAGGTGACTGTTTTTACAAGCATAAATTAAATAAACTTCCACAACAAATCTTTCAGATGAGACAAGATGTCAGGTTAGCTTCTGTTGCTCAGATGGGAAAGACCTGAACAGAAAACCAAAATGTTCTGGCAGAAAGAGATTTTATGCATGCGAGAATGAAATGTCAGTGATGTAAAGCAACTCTGTAGGTAGATTAAAATCTTTTTTTTGCCTCAATATGATGGTTTTATATTAATCTCTAGAGATTATGATGCTTTGTAATTTGAATTTCAGGTTCTGAGCTTCACATAAGTGAAATGTTCCTTACCTTTCTGGAACAACTTTGCTTGAAATTCCTTAGACTTTGTGACTACTCCCAGTAGATAATGCAAGATTGGGTCTTTTATTTGTTTTCTCCCAGTAGAATGCTGCTAAAAAGGGCTGTGGCTTTGTGGGGCCTCATTGTCATTCTGCCATGTATTTCTGTGGGGCAGCTGCTCTATTATAAGCCCACATAGTTATGAGTGAGAGACTGCAAATTTATTCTTCTAAGGAAGATGCATTGCTTCTGACAGATACAATTAATAACTGGCTTTTGAGATGGGGTTTTTTTGTCTGTCTGGTTTGGGGGGTGTTTTCTGGGGAGGGTTGTTTGTTTGTGGGGGTTTTTTTGTTTCACTTGAAAGGGTGTTAAGGTATATTAAAATATTGTGTATTTTTAAATGGAGGATACACAAGTTTTACTGTGCAGCAGCCCTCAAACTTCTCAGAATGCTATGGATAAATGCAGGAATGACACTTCAGTAAGAAAGTTTCTCTTAGTTAAAATTATCCAAATTAATCAAAATTAGTAGTCTGGCATTGTTCTTAACAATATACCATCTTCGATATACTTTTCTCCTCTAATTTTTACTTGTTAATAAAATTATTGTGATATTTTAAGTGATGGAGAAGTAATCATTAGACTCAATCAAAAAGAAAAGCTATACTGTACAAATTAACATGCTCTGTTTGGGAAAGTGATGTCTGCTAAATAACTGTCCACAGAACACAATAGAAGTGAATATTTCATTCACAAAATACAAATAGAATTTTAGTTTGCATAGAAAAGTAACTTAATCTCCGTTTACCACCGATCTTGGTTATTAATACATGGAATGGATATTCAAAGTGATTCCAGGTAAAAACTTTTGTAAAAATCACAAGCTTGTATTTTAGGAAAGAATTGCTTTGAAAACTGAGTTGTCTCATTTTTTGAGAGCAATAAACTCAAGAAATACAGGGTTAGGATCACCTGAGCTGAGTTTATTGTAGTGTGGAAATAAACTCTTATATATTTTAGTGCTGTTGCCATCAGATTAATTTCTTTGGTTCTTCTCTGGATATTCCTGACCTTCCTCCAAAACCCAATTGCTTCTTTATCTCCTCCTGGTGGGAATACCCTCAGGACATGGAGCAAAATGTGTTAAAATTGTATCCAGAGAGACTCTTTTCATGGTGACCATCCTTTGTAAGCTCAGCCTCTGATTTTATGATAGCAGTTAAAGGAGAACCCCAGATGCTCCCTGACCCTCTTAAGTGGCTTATGGGGTTTTAATAGGACAGCTGAGAATTAACTCCCCGGTAATCATCACAGGGACATTATGGAGTCAGAATCATGCAGGATTAGACCTTAGGTCAGCTCACTATTGCTAATATTTTCCCTTAAGTGTCAGAGAAGTGATAGGAGTAACGCTTGGGCATACTTCAGAGAGAGGGCTGCATCTGTTCTCACAAAGCTCTTTGTCATTAGTGTAATTAGCTCCAATAGCTGAATGCTCCTCCAAGCTGAACCCAGTTCTCACCAGGACTGTGATTTATTTGAGTTTTATCCAGGTTAAATCTAATAGTTAGGTATCTGTGGCTTGTTACCCTGTCTGGTCACCAAGTGCCCACCAAAGCCATGCTATCACTTCCCTCCTCAAGCTGGAAAGTGGGAGAAAATATCACAAAAGGCTTGTGGGTCCTGTATAAGGACCATGAGAGATCACTCACCAGCTGCCATCGTGGGCGAAACAGGCCTGATTTGGGGAAATGAGTTCATTTTTTACCAATCAAAGCAGAGTAAGGTAACGAGAAACAAAATCTTATAAACATCTTCCCTCCACTCCTCCCTCTTTCATCGGCTGAGGAGTGAGAAATCTTACTATGAAATCTTGATCTTCCCTTCACTGTGTTTATCAAATTTGCCTTTGTAGCTTTATAAATGGAAGAATATTCAAGTTTTCTCACAGCTGACTGAAATTCATGTCCAGAAATGGGGGTCTCTGATGCAGCTGAGCTGGTTTGCTTGATCTCTGCTTCTGTCCTGAAGTTACTGAGATTAGCGGTGTTTAGAAGAGATGTATGTTACAAATTTATCTCACTACTATGACAACAGATTTTGGTGTGGCTTTAGAAAGCCAATTAAAGGATTTGCAAGTCCTTTTTGCATTAAAACTTGTCTTTGCCTTGGCTTGTAACTAGAAAAGCAGAGCAAACCATGTTCTGTTTTCTGTAGTTCATTTACTTCTAGATTAAACAGCCATGTAATTCAGTCTGTGTGGTTTACTTTGAAGTGCTCAAATGTCCTAAAAGTTCCTAAAAGCAGCCATTTTTCAAGGGAAATGTATCAAACCCATATCAGCCTTGTGGTCCAAAAACTTCCTTGGATTACTGGAGAAGGAAAGGGAGAAGGGAATGAAGAAACAACTTCCGGGCCATTCTGAACCTTCCTCAAGTGAAGCTCTGACTCTGCAGGCTCTCTACCTTTAGGGATTTGTACTGTATTGTGTGGAATTAACATCTCCTAAACTCAATATTTACAAAGATCTCATGATCCTCTTTGCAATAAATTGCATTCCTCCTTCTTACTCCTTCCCTCCCCATTCAGAGTACGAGTTGAAGGTTCAGTAATTCATGTTTAAAATAAAGAACTAATGCAATTGGGACTACAGACAGTGTCTCGACACTGCTCAGGTAAATCTGGGTGGTCTGGAGGTAGACTGAGGACTTTCTGATATCATTTGAAGTTATGCAAGGAGAATTCACAATCAGAAAGGCCCTGCTTCTGCCCTTTGGAAAAAGGTCATTGATCTCACAATGGCCTAAAAGGCATTAAAATTATTCTATTCAACAAAAGTCCTCTAAAAATGCACCCTAACTCACACTGTCTCAAGTGTATGGAATAAGGAATGGCATGGACAAAGCATGGCTAGCCTTGCCCACATTTGGGCAAAGTGAATTTTTATCTCTCACTGAGAGTTTATTGGCCTTCAACAACATCATGACATGTGTGGAGATTATTAATTTACTCTTTTGAAATGCTTTGGGTTTCTAAAACCTTTAGAAGTCTCCTTTAGTCACTGCATTACAACACCACCATCCCCAACTTGTCTTTTTTTCCCAACTAAACTTCTGCACGTCTTCTCAGGTAGTGTGCTTATTTAAATTCCCAGGGAAAATCTTGTGTTCATGGATGTGTGGAAAGCATACATTTATCACAATCAGAGGAGAGAGAGGAGGAAGGGAGGATATTGTCACTTTATTTTTTCTTCACCATTAACCTCTTAAGTCTTTAGTACATTGGCTGTCCTTTAATCATGTCCTTAACAACCCCTGATGAGCTATTAATTGTATGTGCACTTGATCAGTTGCAAAATACCCCCTGTACTCTTTTAGCTTCCCTTCTCTCGGATTATAGCAGCAAGAATTTATCTGGAAATACTTCATGTTTTTACTAGCTCTCATTAAGACTCCAAAGGTCATATCCCTAGACCAATGTGAAGTTGATTTTTCCACTTAGTCAAGGTAACTTCACTTAATTTAGCACGTGGGCTCCCAAAGATGACAACTTGTTCCATTTCCTATCTATTCTTTTTGTTCTCCCAAAGTTTTTATTTTTCTTCTGAAAACAGAAATAAATTAAGACAATATCTGGCAAAGATTTATGTTTTTTCTTCTTTGAATCTTCATATTCTATTTATGGAAATTTTTAGTTTTTCTTAGTAGGGTCCACTTTTTATATTGCCAATTTAATAATGCCCAGAGAAAAACTTCTGTCAATTTCCATGGTCAACCACTACCTCCATATTTAATTGCTATTTCCTCTTTTTACTTCCTCAGGCTGAGCTAAAGTGGGACAAATCCAGTTTATTCCCTCTTTGAGCAGCTCCTGTACTGCGTTTTCAATGCTGTAGAAAACAATGATTTTTTATTATTTTAATTTTTTTTAAATCTTGTGCTTTGCTAAATATGTTGCTTTAGCAAAGACTAAAGACTTTTTAGACTTTTATCTAGAATTAATTAATCCAGGGCTTTTTCAGCACAGAAATTGGTAGTATGTGTAAAAGGAGGCCTGCCTGTGGTGCTGGTAGTTGTGTTGTTCTATTTTCTAGATTGTCATGGAAAAACTACAGAAGAAGCAAAAGGAAAACCATGCTGATTTACTGAAAGACAGCCAGAAAAGGTTTGAGATGAAAATTCATTTGATCTGCATCAGAAACCTGTCTGGATGAAAAGGATGTACTTTGTAGGCCACCGAAAGAAAGTTCCTTGTAGGATGTATTATTGCCTGCTGTGCCCATCAAATTGAATTAACACTCAGCGATCTGGTGAAAAATGGGGCCTGGATCAATTGTTTTGGGGATGGCTGCAGGAAAACTGATGTACATTCCACCCACCTCGCAAAAAATCAATGAGACGTAGCTGACTGTGCATATGTGTTGTCATCAAAGCAGCTCAAATTCAGATTCATGTTTAGAGTGCATAGAGGAATCAGCACCTCCAGGACAATAACAGCTATTTTTAGCCATGATTAGTTGTTTGCATACCTCCTTCAGCCATGCAAACAGATCACCTGCTGCACAGTGTCCTCTCAAAAAAACCTGATAAGTAATTAAAAAAAATTCAGTAATTAGGAGTTTGTGTGAGTGATATCCCATGAGTTTGGGCAGGAAGCTCATTCTCTCAAGTACCATTTGTCATACCCCAAGCTCTAAAATAGTCTTGAAACCTCTCAAGACATGAGAAAGGGGGAAATGAAACAATACCACAAGACACAATTTGCAAAGAAACAGCAAATGCTTAAAAATTGAAAGTCAGATACATCCATAACTGCAGTGAAACTCTCTATATCAGTATTATTTAACATTGCAGCCTTAAATGCTAAATAATTGTTTACAAAACCTGGTGAAAAAACCCTGAACCAAACCATCCCATCATCATATATATGAGAAATGCTTTCTTCAAAATCTGTGCATAAACAAGATATTTGCCATAATTTAGAGGGACAGGAAAAAGTATTCCAGAAAAAGAGATTCCTCTTAAAGTAAATTAGGCTGGGGATTTCCTAATTTTTTAATCTTCCTGTAAGCTGCAGAATTCAATATTCTCTCCCTGCATCAGGAAAGTTTTTCTGGTTGTTCACTTTTCTCAGCAAGGTCTTGTACAGAGACATCTTTTTGATACAAAGTTGTACACTTAAATTTAAGGGGTAAGCATTCAAAAATTTTATATTATAGAAATCTGGGAACTGAAATCACTGGAGCAGACCTGGCATAATTTTTAAAAGTAAAGGAGTTCCTGCAGCTTGGTTTTCTAGGTGGAATAATCTCTTATTAGCCAATTAAACAAATGACTGATATTGAGTACACAAGGTACAAGCTCTCCTTTTTCACTGATGAGGGAAATACTTTATCACCCAATTGATTGTGACTGGATGGATGAGGCTATGCACTGAGCAACTGCAAAAAGGAGGCAAGATGATTACACCACTTGAACCAGGCTCCATTTGCAAAAATCAATTCTACCACGAGAAAAAAAAATATTTGTTGCTTTTTATCCTGGTGAAGGATTGATGCTTAATATTGCAGAAAGCACCCAGCCCCTGGCTGGCACTCAGAAAATATGCTACATTTGCTTAAGCTGTTGTGCCATTGCAACATTGCATGTAAACAGAAACAAATTATGCACATTAATTTCTTAGAGGTGAAAAATTATAACACGGGGTGATGATTACTCTGCTAATGTGTATTTATTTATTAGCCATGTCAGAACGTACTCACAAGTGATATCAGCAGGTAAAATTATTTTGTGTACCTACAAATGCAAGGCTGCTAAATCAGGCAGTACATCTCCCTGTTTAAGCTGGTTTTGGAGTCTACTATAAGAAAAGTTTCCTGTTATACAACTTGTGGACAGGAATTGTGGCCTTGCTTGGTAAGATTTCAGTGTTTTCTTTAGTGTTACAGTCACTATTCAGTATTTTATCCTGCAGTAAATGCGAGGTAACTTAAATGTATTTTTGTTATAGTAAAGGGGTAGGGTGTTAAAATCATCTTGCTAAAATCTTGTGATCTTGTTAAAATCATGATGATTGAAAAGTCAGTTAATTAGGGTAGTCTGAACTCCTGTACTTTGAAACCACTTGTTAGTGACTAAATCAGAACTAAAGTGTAATCAAATCAAAATTTTCAAGCGCCTCCATGCTATTTAAGTGACCAAACACTGCAGATAGTGCAGGACCCTGCTCTGGGCTTTTGCTCATTCACCTGTCAGATAACCAGCAGAGTAATCACACCTTTTCAGTCTCCTCAAAACAAGCAAACAAAACCCTCTCAGGCAGCAAACACACAGAGCATTTCCCCTCCTTTCTGGCTGAACACTAAGCAGTATCTTCTTCACAGAATTCTTCAAACAGTGGGGGAGTTTCTGGTGTGTTAAAAGGCAGTAGAAGAGACAGACTCAGCTTTGGACTGGCTCACCTTCTTCCCTTCCAAATAGTTTTGATCCACCTCTAACCACACCCCAGCACTCAGGAGTGTGGATATCTCTAAGCTCTCCTCCTCCAGATGTAACAGCCAGCCTGGGTTTTCCTTCCCTGCTTCCCCAAAAATAAAGCCCATCCTTGTTTCCTAAGTACCAGCAGGGATAACTCTCCCTTTTCCCACCTCTGGAGCTTAGAGTGACAAATAGAAGAGACAGAAAACCAAGTGGGATAAAGAGAAAGGCCAGGAATGCCTGGGGTGAGAAGATTTTGTATTTCTTGTAGGGAAAAACTGCTCACACAGTCAATAAATATAGTAGTGGTTTTCTACTGTGGGCAAGTTAAATGTGTTTAATTCTGAAGCACTTTATAATCATGTGTGTTTAGTGTATTTGAACTGCAAAGTGCTATTATACTTGGCCATAATATAAAAGTAAATTTGAACTTTTTAAATTCCATAAAACAGCTTGAGCTATTAATAGTGGTCTTTATGGACCCCAGCAGAGGTGTGGAAATCTCATCAGGAATGTAAATGTCAGGTAGGACACTTAAAAACCTCATTATGGAGAAGAACCCAAGTACCAAAAGTGACATAAATTACTGCCCAACCCAAGTATTGCAGAAGAGAAATCCTGCAGAGCTTTATTATGTGGTTTGATTGGAAGGACAATTACTACCAGCTTTATCTTGATATAATGAAGATTAAATGTACATTTAACTAGATTTGTGCTTAAACTGACTGACTAAAAAGAAACTAAGGCAGAGAAAGGTAATAAGTCTCTTTAAATATTGAATAAATCTCTTAGGGCAATAAAACACTTCTGTAGGAGTTTTGTGTACTTTAATGGTTTATCTGTTAATAGTAATTCTTCAGATTGACATGTGGAATAAAATTACATAGATATGTCTATTTCAGATCTGAAATTTAGGTTACTCAGCAATAATTCCTTTCCTAATATAAAGTTAGCTATTAATTCCACTGGCCTCTGTATTTTTGGTTGTCCATTATTTCCCTTGACTTTGTGATTAAGAAGATGGGCATCACAATGTCTTGTCACTGTGCAGAGAGTTGGGCTGGGACCATCACCCATCTTTAAGTGATTTCAAAGCCAAATTTGAAGAAATTAGATGGTGTTGGAAGATGAACACTCACGACCTGCTGCTGTAGTGATGGAGCTTGGATGGTTTGGCAGGAGGAAAGATAAAATTAGGAATTCATAGACAGTATGAATTCAACACAGACAAAACTGCTTCTGACTGCTCTGTACCTTTCAGCTGGGTCCTTTCTCTGTCTTTCTCTCTTTTCACACTTTTCCCCATTACCTTGGAGTACAGTAGGATTGGCTCGTTGCTTTGATGTAAACAAAATGAAACTGGACTGCTTGCAGGTGATCAGTTTTGATTATTTTGATTTCTCTTAATTTAAAACCCACCCAGAACTCTGATCATGTCGGAGACTGATCAGAATACGGGGCTTTATTTACTCCACCATATCAAGATTAGCCACAAGGTGATAAGGAAGAACCTACCCAGGTTCAAGATTTCTGCCTAACAGAGGCATAAATATCCAGGAAGAATCCTTGCGCCTTCAGCAGCTGAGCTGCTCTGTACAATCAATGGCAGGCATTTATTTTTTGTTGTTAAGTCAGTGACAGAAAATCTGTCCAAACAAGGCATAATGGGTATGTTTGGTGGGGGATTTTGTGGGTTTTTTTTTTCTTTTTGTGTGTGTGTGTTGCTGGTTTTCTGGGTTTTTTAGGAAAGAAAGCAGAACCAACCGAAGATGTAAGTAATGAAGGTACTGGTTGAGTTTGTTATACCCATAAAGTATAAATTAGTCTGGATTTAGCTTTAAATCTCCATTGGATTTGCTCATTCACTGCTGTCCATATAAACCCATCACATTGTTTAGCACAATTAGGCTTGATTGTTTAAACAGTCTGGACTGAAATAGCATTAATTAGCTATGTCATGCTATTATTCATTGTCCATAAACTCGCTGTTACCATTCACATCATGCTTGGATTTACTGGCAGAGCAGAACCTGGAAAAACATAGCAGGCAGTAGACTTTATAAAGCTGTTCTATTTTTTTGCTTATTCTGTTTTCTGAGGGAGGATGTATTGCAACGTTAGGAAAAGATCTTTAAACGATCTTAAATGGAGAGAGAGATGGAGATGGGACCTAATTTTATCTATATTTGTTAATATGTAGCTTCACAAACAGGAAGCCTTCCTATTTTTCCTTGTTCAGTAGTCCATATTAATATTTCAAAATTGGCTTTCTGGGTGCACGGACTTGGTCTTTGCCTTTTCCAAAGATCCCAGTCCAGCAATTTACAGATACAAGATTTATGTTCCTTCTCACAAATGTTTTATTTGCTTTGCTTTTACATTCACTTTTCCTTTTTAGCACTTGTAATGAGCACATATACTCAAGCAACACAAAATAAATTAAGATTTAACCTGTTCCTTTAAAGTCAAACACAGAGAAACAAGTGCACGATGCTTCAAGTTACTTTAGAAAAACCAAAGCTGAACAAAACCACCAGCATTTATGTTTATTTACACAAACAAGTGCCTGTTTGTTTACAGTATTCTTTTTGAAAAATTTAAATAAAAGGTAATTTTCTAGTTGTAAAACCCAGGCATTATTAGATCCCTACCCTCATCTAATGGCAATATCTCTCTGTGCTTGGATGGAGCACAAGCTCGTTCCTTTGGTGTGAGCAATTACTGTCATAAGCCATAAATCTGCCTCAAGAAGTGACAGTTTAAGCTCAGGATCCTTAATGCTGGCTCTCTTAGAATAATGGTTGCTTAACATAACACTTGGAGCATTACCCATGTGGCTCAAAAAGAGGGTTTTGAGTGAAAAAAATTGTTCTGTCTTCCAGATGAGTCTTTGGCATTATGCTGAATATAAACTGCAGTTATTTCACTCAGTACTGAAACTTCTACTGAGCTCATATCAGGACTTCATTTAAAGACACCAAGAAGACAAGAAAGAAGGAATGACTGTAGTTTAAGACTGTCTTCTCCTTTCTCACAATGTTTTTATATATAAAAAAACCCAACCAGCAATGGAGAGGCATAATGGTAAAGAGTTAATTCGTCCTTTAAGGAATGAGCCTTCTGCATTTGCTGGGAAAGCTTTCTTGTGTTGATACTTACAGAATACATTTATTTGTGCTGTAATTCTCTAGTATTTCAGTGCGGGGGGACAAAAATTCAAAGTACTCCAATCAAAAATTAGCCGCCATTGAGAAAATTCATCAGTCCTTATGTAGGTGATGCAGTGAGGGCCGACGGAATGTTTACTGCTCTTTTTTTTGTCAGGACTCTGACATTATTGAGTCCTGTGGAAATTTCCAGCTGGCTGGTTGTCATAGTCCTCAAATTCCAGTCCCAGTTTGTTTTTTGATTTTCTGATAAGCTTGGCAACCTTCACTGTCCTTCCCTAATCACAAAGGAGAAATATTGGCCTCTTGAGTAGCTGGTAGAATTAATGCCTGATGATTTCACGATTAATGTAATCTTTATGCAGCAATTTCCACTGTTGTCCAATATCCACGATGAATCTCTTCACAGCAGCCATGAAATATTTTAGAGAAATTGTAAGTTAGTGGAGAACATGAGATACACATCTAATCAGAACTTTCTGAATGTAAATCATATTCATGCAACGCAGGCAGATTTTATTGGTAGGAGAAGTCAATAACACTAACGAGGGAAAATTCATTCTGTCGCACTTTTAGTACTTTTAATGTGCCCAATTTTTGCTGGGTGCTCTTAGGCTGCCTTTTTAATTTAGATTTCCAGACACATCTAAACCACATCCTGGATGCAAACCCTACCACAGCTATATGTAATTTTAAATCAGAAAAATCCCTCACAACCATAAAGGGCTGCATGGATATACTTTTTTTTTTAATTTCCTTTCAATACTATTGACATCCAAGTAAGTCTCAGCAAATGTGGTTTAGTCAATAACTCCTACTGGCATTACGGGTATGATTTAGAAGAGAGAGTGAGTACCCTACCAGACATAATAACTTATGTTAGGAAGGATGCTATTTGTCACACTGGGCTTTGCCTGCCTGCACAGCAGGAGATGAGAAGGCAGCTTGCCTGATTTTGGGATTTTTCCCTTTTTCCTCTTCCTCTGATTTTTCTAAATCTAGTTCTACTGAAGGCAGTGGAAACACTCTGCTCTTCACATAGTCTTCACTCATGTAACCTTGCACAATTGTCTATTTTATTTCTGTATCTAGGACTTATTTTCATTCAAGAATCCCAGAAAATATTGTAAAATCCCTAGAATTTGAACTCATTTTTAAGGGAAACCCTCCAGCATCTCAAAATCCTTCAAAGCCTGTAATTAGTATCTGAATTACGTGAAGCAACATCTCAGAATGAGATTTTTGAAAATCTGGATCAGGACAAGGCTCGAAAATGGTAAGCTTGTGTTAAGGCTGATAACAAGAATGTGTTATTGCCTCCTCTCCACAGTCATCCCTGCTGGTTTGGTGTGGATTAGCTCCTCCAGGCTGGCATATAAATCCACAGCTTCATCTCACAGAGCGTTAATTTTTTTATATCTCTAGGATAATTTAAAATTGGAATTCTGAACTTTGTGCTCGAAGTCTTTTCTCATATTTGTGCTTTTAGATTCCAAATCAACCACAAAAAAAAAAATCACCACAAACTCTTGCTTTGGTGAATCATCTTTTATCACCTTGACGCTGGAGTATAGGATGGGTGAGATATACAATGGATGAGCTGCCACATTTCTACAGCTGAACGACAGTAAGGTGGAGAAATTCCTGCCTCAAGGTCTCAGCATAAGCTAAAAAAGAAATTTCCTTTAAAGTCACAGAAGAGTTGGAGCAGTATAAACAGTGAGGCTGCCAATTCATTGCTCTAGACTCCTGTCAGGAATCTGAGTGAGCTTGGTGCTTGATTTTGACGTGCATGTTTATTTTACACCACAAGGTTTGCTTTTTCCAATCATACTTCTCCTCAGGGTTTATTTAGTTTTGCCAATACTAACAAAACTATTTGTGTGGTACCTGCTGAAATATTACTGAAGACATCTAGCAAGTCATTCTACACCCTCTTCTTAATGTACTTTTAACTCTACTGCATAAACAGTTAACTTATTCCTGAAATAACTGCCTTCCAAATCCCAAGTCACTTAAGCATTCCCTGATTATGTATTTGCTGGATGTCACTTGTTAAATTCTGTTTTCTCAACATTATTAGAGCAAAATGCTCTGGCTATCAGAACATAATAGTGGTGTTTCATGTACTGCAGTCATCCTACACTTGTCTGGGCCTTTCTTCCTTCTGGCACTGCTTTTCCTTGTCAAAATGTTGGTTGAAGGCAGTCATTTGCTAAACATTTCATTTGGTGATTGCTTTTTGGGGTGGGTGTGTGAGTGGCTTGAGAATTGGCCGCTAACTTTAACATATTTGAGGACTCCTGAGATGGACAAGCAGGATGCTCTTTCAGCTTGACAAAGCAAGAAGACTAGTTCAGTGCAGAGCCTCTCTGCATGCTCTTCCTGTTTTAGGGTACTCTAAATTTACCAGATCTGCAAAGTAATCTCATTTTGAGCTTAACATTCTTAACAGTTTATATTCTCTCTTCTTTCTTTTCTTCTGGCTATCATTGATCAGTGCTGAAAATTCCTGTAGACCCTTGTGCGCTTCAGCATTTTTCTGCCATGACTGTTATTATGCATTGTGTTTTCCAGGGACAGATTTCACATGGGATTGGTGAATCAATGTTTTCTGCCAAATTTCATGAGTGTTTGGCAAAGTGACAGTATTAATTGAAAAAACCTGCTGGTAGTTCACGCCAGTTTATGTAAACAGGGGGCTCTTTTTGTTTCTAGCCATGTATTCCAGTCACTTCACAGCAGGATTTTAGTTCCTGGCCACTTGAAAGCTCTCATTCTGAATGTCAGGTAAGTCTTTCTTCAGGAAGAATATTATTCCCATTCCGGGTGAAAGCATTAACCTGAAACAAACCAGCTGAAGTTATCCCCCTTCTCAAAAAGACTCCTTTTGATTCTTTTATTTGGAAGGAATCTCAGAGAAAGCAGAGTAGGCAAGTTTTCCCTTGAGGTGAAATATTCCCAGGAAAATTAAATACATGAGGAGATACATGAATTCATCACCAGTCTTATATAGGGATTTCCAAATCTTTGTATTTGCATTCCTGGATCAGCTGCTTAGAGGACAAGTGCAGGTCTATAAAATATTTTAGGCTTAAGTGATTTATGAGCTGTATGATACCAAATTATAGGTGAAATTCACTTGAGTCAGTGAAAATGAAGTCTACCTTTAAGCTGATGAACAGAATTCTGCTCTGCTGTAAAGCTGTGCTGTTTTTTTCTTTTTTTTTTCTAATGGATAAAATATTTAAATTCAGGTTTGAAAACATCAGAAGGCTGTTTTTTGTGAGGAACCCTGATCTTCACACAAGAATATTTAGCTGAGAGCCTGTGTAAATACTGTTGTACCTCCTTTGCTGCAAGGGTGAATTCTCATGTTAGGATCTGATGTGTTTGCTGGGACAGATGTGCAGCTCCATTGTGGTTTTTCACTATCACAACTGGGATGAGCCCAGAACATCCTTTTTTACCTGCTTTGGCTCTGATAACCTCCAGGCCCTGATGCTTGGACTCTGCCCTCCAGCTGAGTTGACTTCCTTGCAGTGAGCTGCAACATTTAGATCCAAGTCACCTGGTCAGAATATTTTAATATTTAGCACTGAAAAGCTATTTCAGGTTCAGGGCAGCCTTCTAATTTAAAGTAGCCCTGCTGGTTTCGATAGGACATGGAAAACACTGAAGTCCTGTATCAATCCAGTCAGTCCAGATACCAACAAGGAAGTTCCAGCCAGGACTCAGGATAATTAGGCCACGTATTTATGTGGTGGTAGTTTGTTTCATTTTCTTTTCTCTTGCCAATACCTGAGCTAGATGTCTTCAATTCATCCATGTGAGGACACATTTGCTGCTGTCATGCTGCTGACTGTGGTGTAGACATAGCCTGTGTCTCATTTTGCAAGGGAAATAGGCAAGTTTTCCTGGCACAAATGGGATAAAAAACCTAATGGCTGCATCTACTTTTCTTCATTATCGTCATCATTTTGCTGCTGCTCTTCGGGAACATGTCAGCATTTGGTCATAAACATCTCTGTAAAAAATGTGTGCTGGCAAACATCACATTATACTGCAAGTACACATCGACTTCTGAGTGGGTTTTTTATGGTTTCGGGGTGGGTTGGGGTTTTCTGTTTTGTTTTGTGGTTTTTTGTGGGGTTTTTTTGTTCCTTGTTTTGGTTTTTGTTTGTTTTTGGGGTTTTTTGTTTGGTTGGTTTTTTGTTTTTGGTTTTTGGGTTGGTTTTTTGTCTGTTTGTGTTTGTCTTTGGTTGGTTGGTTCTGGTTTGGGTTTTTTGTTTTTTGTTTTGTTTTGTTTTGTTTTGTTTTTTTCGTGGCTGCAGGATTTTTTCTGAGTGACACTGCTCACCAATCTCTATCCTTGCTTTTTTCTAATTTTACTGATTGACCTTTGCTTTAGAAGTAAATCAATCTGCACAGATTTGTTTTGGATAAAATTGTGGGGATTTCTGGTAAAAAAAGCTACTGGTTGTGAACTCAGGTGCTCCAAAGGAAAGAAACACAGGGCTGGTATTTTGGCAATTTTATTTGATGGAACTAAATGTGAATATGAATTTTACTGAGACAAAAGGAAGACCACAAGGCTTGACTTGTTTGTATGAAATCCCTGTTTGTGGATAAATTTTCAAAAATTTGATCCTTTTTAATTAAGCTGCAACTTGGCAATTGAAAGGGGGAAAGAATGGTTTGGACTAAATTAATTAAAAACATAGAAAGGGCTCTTATGGAATTTTCCGTGAATTTAAACCTCTTGATGCATTTGAGTCAAGTCATTGTGTGCCACATTTACAATTTATACCGGCTGACTTTAAGGGTACTTCATTAGTATAATGCCAGTGAGAATTTTCCACTTACTGAAAATCTAATGAATGCAGAAGATTTAACAACCTTTGAATCCCCATTAATCTAAAACATGAAGAACCAAAAATAACAATGAAATTTTCACTTAGAATGCAATTGATCATGTTAGTGATCCACACAGGCTAGAATCCTTATATCCTTTTTTGATATCTTGGAAACAGTTGATGAAGAAAGTGTATAGGCAATGTATTCCTTGCAGTTAGTAACTATTAGTCATTGCACATCTACTAAAATTCATCCTAAAAAACCCAGCAAATTTATCTAAAATGAAATCTAGTTCTTCAATACGTCAGTCATTCAGATGAGTTTTGCATGAGCTTGAATACAATTTTGCTTTATAGAGGCTGTGTGTCTTTTATGCAGTGCTAGTAGTAAGTTGTTTTTCCTGTAAAATGTGAATGGATTCAGAGTTTTTGTCTTATTGCTGCCTCTAGTAATGAATTTTTTGTTAATGGGAGCAGTTGGAAGACAAACTGAAATTCTTAAGATGGAAGTTTCCTTTTAACATTTCTAGATAAATGATCTGATTCTGGTCTCATACTTTTTATCCTTGAGTGACTCCAATGCTGCTGCTTTGGTTTTTATGCCATCCAAAGTCATGACTTGGCTTAGTGGGAAACTGAAGACTTAAAGTTCAAATAATTAGCACTAGCTGAACATTATTTGGGGATAAGTAATATTAATATTTTTAATCATTATATCCAATTAATTAAACTCTATTAAGAGCCATGATGATGGCAGGAGTAGTATTAGTCCTGTTATGTTATGGATCTGCATCCAGCTTTAAAGCCAAATTTGAAATTAATTCCTGTCTGCAACTTTTTGAGCAGTCAGACTGAGTTAAGATGGTTGAATAAACCCACAAATGTCAGTAAGTAATGATAGCTTACCACAATTTCTAAAAAACCCCTAATACTGCCAAAAAGGAAAGTCATGTGCTGTGGACACAGAAATCACAGAAATCAGTGTATTCTTCTAAAAGCCTCTAAAGTTTCTGTGCAGCTCTCACACTACAGCTCCATGAATATGTAATCGACTTTTCCATTAACATAAATCTTTATGTATGATGATGTCAAATGAGTGAAGGTTTCAGCACAAAAATTTTAAGCATTTTGGAAGGAGAGTGATTTTAAAAGGGATGACAGAGACGGGAATCTCAGTCTCCAGTCTATGCTCCATTAATCTTAGGCAGTAAAATAATATAAATATAGTGACAGGGAGAGCCAAATTTGGATTTCTGTTCCATGAAGGAATATTGAGAGCCTTCCATTGTTTTCTGTCATAAGCTAGGCAAAAATGTTGAAAATTTTGAATCTCTATTGTGTTTGTAGAACATTGTATGGGTTTCCAATTAGTAGCATTACTGATTTTATATATATATATGTGTGTGTGTGTGTGTGTGCACACTTCTAAAAAACAATCAGGCTTTTAGGAGTGATTCAGTTGTCAAATCACACTGATCTGACATTTCTTTAGCAGCATTCAGGTGCTGCTCTGGAAGTGTGGAGGCCCTGCACCGTGTGTGCTGTCCCGATATGCATCTTGGGAGCATCTAAAATAGCATTAAATGCATCTATTTAGGCAGCTGAATACCATTGTTGTAATCATATGCATAACACAGTTCTCAGTTCTATTGCTTTGCTTTTTTATCTTGTGGAAAGAATAAATTTTCAAGTTGTGAAATTAATTCTATGAAGAGCTTAATGAAGTAGAGCATTTAATTATTTAACTCAGTTGCTTTCACTTAGTTTGCTACGGAAAATTTCTTAATTTTTAGTAGTTCTTTGTAGTGCTTTGGATACTTTCAGTGGCAGACAGGATACCAAGTTAGGTGGTTTAAATTGCTGGGAATGTTAATACAGGTGGTAGTTCCAGAAATTAAATTCAGCCACAACAAATTGAGGAAAACTCTTGCTTAATTGTTTTCAGATAAAAATTTTAGTGCTGCAGAAATTATACTCTGCTGTAGAAATCATACTCTGAGCAGGTAAGACACACAGATGTTTAGTTTCAAACAGGCAGGAAACTGAGGATACTTATGAAGAAAACTAACACTGAAACAATTAAAATGCAATATGTGAAAATGATCTAGCAGACCTGTGGTCCTGCAAAGAAGCAAGTGCAGTAAACCATGAGGAAACCCAAGGAAGACGAAAATCAAGGACTGGCTCTCCCCCACAAGGAAGAGAGAAGGTGTGACAGCACAGGCTGAGTCAGCAGTTATCAGTCATGAATCAAGGTTTTTTTCTTAAAATTCTGTGCACTGGTTTCCCCAATTTTCATAGTTAAAGCATTAAAATCAGAATGCAGTAAATGCAGAGCAAGTAAATATATGGGTATGTATATTTTCTCTTTCACATGGAGAACTCAACAGGGAGAACACAGTGTGAATATATTTTGTTGAGCATTACTGACAGAAGCTGAGGCAGCCAAAGCCAATAAATTTAACATGCAAATAGAGGCTCTCATGAATCAGCCCAGTGTCCTGTTTGCCAGTGTAGGGAAAATACAGTATGGGAGACATAGGAAATCAATGCAACTGGCACACCTTAAACACTCTGAGATTCTAAAGGTCAGACCAGTCTTGGTTTTCTGCATTCACTTCTGCTACAGTCCTCCCTGATGAGGTTGTCTTTAAAAAAGGAGAAAATTCCTTAAGCTTTTACAATTTTAGATTTGTAATTCTGCAAGTCATGGCAGCTCAATAAATAACTTTTTTTTTCAGAAAGAAGTGATGCAATTATTATTGCAAAGAGGAATCTTAGTATCGCCAAGGGTATTTAGAAAGGAAAATTATGCTGTGCTAGAACAGAAAGCATAAGAAATGGGATGTTAGCTTCCAGTTCACATATGAGACTGGTTCCATAATGGAAAATCACAGAAACATTGGCTGGAAGGGACCTGTGCAAATCCAACCATATGCTCAGTGCAGGACTGTCACCAATGGGCAGATTAGCTCAGCTGTGGCTTTGTCTAGCTGAGCCTCAAAAACACCTGAGAAGGTTCCAACATCTTTCTGGACAGAAAAACGAAGAAAAAAGCTTGCCCACAAATCAAACTGAAGGCAGGTGATGAGCTGCTCCTCATCAGCCATTTCTTTGTGCAGACCTGAGAGAACACAGACAGCTAAAAGTGATCATTTATTTATCCTGTTTAATGTTCACAGATATGCAGATCCATATTATGTTGCTGAAGAGATGCATTATTTTGACACAGCCCTGCCTCTTCGCTGGATGATTTATACACAGCAGTAAAAGGCACTGTCAATAAGCCACAGGTACAATTTGCATGAGTAGGGGAAATTTTGGTAGAGAGTAATCCTTTATGCACTGAACGGCTATTTTTCAAAAGGGATTCTTTTCCTACATGGCTATGGGCTGCACAGAGTAGATGTCAATATACAGAAGAGAAATATGCCCATTTCCTTAACAAATGTGACTTTACTTGCTCCTTTCATCTGGACAACAGACCTGAAGGAGCCGAGTACAGCAGGGTATGTTCCATATTGCAGCGCTGCTGGATCACTTCCCTCTTTTTCAGTGGTGAAGTTATCTGGGTGACTGAACACGTGCTGAGAGTGTAGCACTAAGACTTTAGTGATTGATGCTGCTGGGAAAAAGCAAAATGTGTCTGTTTTTTCCACACCTGGTGCAAAATAGAGGCAGCATGAGTGCCTCTACAGAAACTTCTTGAGGACTTTAAAAATGTGAGGGATAGAATAGGAACATGGATGCTGCAGTGTCACATAGCAAATATTTTTCAGTCACATGATTGCTTTTCTCTCTTGGCCTGAGTGCTTGTTTCTGTTTGCTGTTTATGAATGCTGTGGGATTTTGTTGCAGAACAAGCAAGTTCATTTAAAGGGTGGCTAATATTTCTAAATAGTTGACTACAGGTTTTAAGAGCTACGTGGATGCTGATTTCACATAATTTGTATAAGATGTGTGCAGTAAAAAGGTGAAGCTAAGTGTTTCCATGAGAGTAAAGCAGAATTGAAGCAAATTGATAAAGTTGGGGTTTCCCGTTGTGTGCACTTTGCCCTGCTTTACTTTTGTAAACTTGGATAAATACTTATCCAGGTGTGGATTCTGATGTTCACTAGAGCAGAAACCATCTAATTTCTATAGGATTAGGTTGATACACAAAGTAGAAAGAGACCAAATTATCACCAAGGAATTCAAATTCACGACTTGAGGCTTCTGTGCCATCACATCTTGCAAACGCTACCAAGCCAACCACAGTAATATTTTGTAGCACACACCCTAACCAGTCTTGCCAAGTTCTGGATAAAATAATCACCGTAAAGCTATTTGTAAGTTTTCTCACATTTCTGAGTTTGTCAATACTCTCAAGACAGTTGTAGGAGGCCAGGAGAATTACTGAGTTATTAATGCTGTTAACAGTAACAAACACCACAATCAACAACAATAAAACCCCCTCATGTCCTTGGAGGATAGAAAATATTAATTCTGCTTTCTTTAGCATTTCTCTAATGTTTCTGAGTATCACAGGACATATTAAAATGGGAATGCTCTACATTCTCTTGCCTTGTAGGAGTCAAGCCATCCTCAGCCTGGAGATCAAAACTGAGATAAAGTACAGAAGCTGCTATTTTGAAATATATTTGTGGGTGGGTTTTTTTTATAGTAGTGTTTTCAAACATTCAAGTCATAAGCGTATTTTGGAATTCCATTTTCAGTGTTTCTGGAGTTCCCTGTTTACAGGCCAAATTATCCCTTGGTGCTTGCAAAAGGAAGGGAAATTATGTAAATATGAGGGTATTCCCACATCCCTGACTCCTTGCTGACTGAAATATTTTTTTAAAAAATCTATTTTATGCAGTTAAAACTGGTGTCATTTTTACAGAACTGCTACTCTAGACTAGTTTGAAAGTTGCAATCTATCACTGGAGTGATATTCCCAAGTTGCTTCATATTTGTCTTTGTTAATAGGATTTCATAGAAGTGAATACTTAGAGCTCAACTCTGTGTTTGCTTCAGGTTGGACTAAAAGTCTCACATGAAAGGAACTGGATCTTCTCATGTTTTTGGGGGAGAAAGAATGCTTGTTTTTGCTTCATCTGGTTGCACTTAAGTTCATTAAGCTGAAAAAGAAATCTGTCAAAGAGAGTCATGTGTAGCTTTGTTTATTTGTCTTTTTCCCAAAAATGCCTGCAGCAGGAGTTAGTGTTCATCTGCAACTCTCTCCAAACTGGGGTCTCTCTACAAAAGTGTGCAGAAGTTATGTTTTTTCTTTCTTGGTTTTAGTTCTTAAGATTTTGCAACGTTCTTTCTGTTTGAATAGCTGAACAGCAAAGCAGAAAGTCAGCCCTTTACAGCATGTAATCAAGCTTTTTATAAGCTGAGCATTTTTCATTAGTATAGGGAAAAAAAATTTGCTTCTTTTGTGTGGTGTTTTGACAGTAAATACAGTGAATACATTTCTTTCATTATTCCAGGAATATTTTTGAGAAACCAACACTTTAAACAGAGATTTGCCTTTCTTTGCCAAGGGTATGGATGATGTATAACAGAAAATTAGAGGTGATCTCTAATGCAAGGGACATAACAAAAATCACATTTTCATTGCACATCCCTGCAGAAGTCTGTGTGTGACAATTTCTGACAATCAGTGCAAATCAAGCACCGTGCACCACGCTGAGCCTGGAATCAGCATTCACCACGCAACCCTCAGGAGAGAAATAGGTGGTGCTGGTGGGGATGGAAAGTGATGTGGATGAAAACTCTGAAAAGTAGAAAAATAGATCCCCTGACGACAAAATCACACCTGGTGTTAAAGCCTAGGCTCTCATTAAGTAATGATTATTGCCTGCTGTGTATAAAAATAGCCAACACAAATAGCAGAGCTTAGCAGTGCTAATTTAATAGCTGACTGTGCTTACGAGTGTTCAGTGGAGCAGAGAGAATAATCTGGCTAGAGTAGTATATTGAGTGATTTTAGTCCCTCTTTTCTACTTCTGGAATAACCACAAACAGATCGGAATTTCCTGGAGTTCATCTCTTCAAATATCTTTTATTAACAGCTTTTCCCAGATACAATTGACTGGGTTGATTGATCATGAATATTCTCAATTTGAACCGCCGTGTATACTTGCAGTTAATCAGATAACTCACATTTTATCATTTTTGTTGACTGGCTGGGTAAATTCACAACAGCTCTTGGGGAGCTGAACCCAGCCATACGTAAAAGGAAGCAAATGTACAAAAAACCAAGTACATCTAAAGTATGATATCTAGCAAAACACATCTGCATTATTTATTTTCAAATTAAAGAGAAAAGGGTCTTCATTAAGAGTAGAATGAGACCTGAAACTTTGTACTTCCTGAAAAGTTGTATTTTTTCTTGCAGATGTGCATTCTAGTGGGTAGTGTGTATGGTGTTTCCTTCAGAATTTAAGGTGAAATGAGACTCATCCACTGCCTTTTCAATGCTGGAAGGAAACGTCAGGCTGGAAAGGCATAGAAGATTTAAATATTGTATCTTTAAAATGTGAAATGGTAACCAGCTGATGCCACCAAAGTATAGCACACCAACATATGACTTTACAGATCATTCTAATGCACTCGTGATTTATGTGTGGTCTGTATCACAGAGGAGCAAGACTTTGATTTATATTTCTTTTTTATCAGGGCTTGGGCCAGTGGGGAAGCTTGGGAGGTGTTATCCTCTTGCAGATCCAATGTACCTCAATTGTCTTTAACTTGTATAAAATTACTGCTGAATTTTATCTCTTGAAGCTGCTACTTCAAAAACCATCAGATTCTATGATTCTATAGGTTATCCCATGGTCATGCTTTCGTTTGTGGCTGCTGGAAGAAAATATAGATGAAATAAGTAGTGAAAATAATCTTGGAACGTAGCTGGTATTTATGGTCTCATTTAATGTTTTTCCAAATCTTTCTACATCTGGAAGTTGCTGGTGATTTATGCTTACAAAAAGCAGGAGTCAAATTAACAATAGTTGGGAAATAATAAATGAAAAGGATGCTTGAAAGAAGAAACCATCATAATTTAAATACTAATTTGTAAAACCGGAAATACTCACTCTGAGATGAAGCTAAACATTTTTTCAGGGAGCATTTTTTTTAATTGATGGCCTTTACTTATGTTTTTCTCCATTTGCTTTCCCTTCCTCCTTTTAAAAAAAAAAAAAACAACCAAAACCACAACAAAATATAGCAAAAGGGCAGATGCATTTGCTGATCCAATTTCCTGAGGAGGTAACTGTCAGCCCAGCAGGAAAGAACAAGCAGGAGAGGATTCTTCTGCTGGCTTAAAGTTGCTCATGAGTCTTTCTCCCAGATGCGTGAAACCACAGCTCTACACCTCTGACATGGGGTGGCATAAGAAAGAGCACCATCAAATGAGTAACTGGGACAGAAATTGAATTTTTATACCCAGAGGTGCCAAGCATTTTCATCACTTAGTGATTCACTGACAAGTACCTGCATTCCATACTGCCTAATCCCAGGCTGCTTTTATTTGCGTCTTTAAACTTGAACATAACATTTATTTTGCCGCAGAAATAAAAATTTACCCCAAAATAGATCTTCAGTTCCAATTATGGCAAGTGTGTCTTTAAAACCCATCAAATCAGGGCCTTCACTGCTTGGAGAGTTAGTACTTCAGCTTTATCTTGTTTATACGGAAAATGATTTTCAAAATCTGGATAATAAGGCATGGACACAGCTGACTTTGTTGTAACAGAAATGAAATGAAAGAATCTTCAGATTTTTTCTCTGTATCAAAGGTAATGTTTGACATAAATAATAATATCCTGAGTTAAATAACAACAGTCAGAATTACTGCATGGTCTAAAATATAACCAGAGGCGTAGGAAAGCCTCTGTCTCAGTGAGCTCAGTTACATTTATGAATCATCTTTTTTATTCAGATGTCCTCCAGTCTGTAGTTCCAGCTGGGTCTCCTTCAGCTGAATCTGCTGGGAACTTGAGGAGTGAACTGAAAAATGCTCTCTCCTATCCATCTTGACTGGAAATGCTTAAAACCTGTTTTTATTCAGCAAAACTTGCTCTCTCTTTTACCCCTAGGAGGAGCATGTTTTCTAAGGATGGGTGTTGGATGATACCACTTATTTCCTGGGTTTGGAGAGATTTTACTTTATTTACATAGCTTTCCTTTAAAGCAGAAACACATTCAGGTAGGTGCCTTTCTAAGTGAGTTCTGCAGAGGCAGATATTTGGTACAACTGATCCTGGCTGAGCTTTTTTCCCCCTCACTCTTCTTTCCTTCTCCTTTATACACTCCTAAAATGTCCTCTACTTCACAGGTACTAAATAACTTTAACTTTACTCAGCAAAGTCCCAGCTTATATCTGTCTCAGCTTTGTCTCAGCTCCTTCGACTCATATTTACCTCTGAATCTGTTGTGTTTATTAAAGACCAGAACAAACCTGCCTGATTTTCTGAACTACGCCTGTTGGCTTTATAAACATTTTACTTCTATCTTCAAATCTGTTGAAGCAGTGAATTCATCCAGCAGCATTTGTGTCTGATTCATGTCCTCTTCTTCTTCAGGAAGACAACATCGAGGTTAAAGACACATCTTTAAAACTTAATTACAAGTATCAGGAGGAAGACGGAGTGATCCTGCCTTTCACCTTGCCGAGCCATAGGTAAGATGCGATACATGGCAAATATTGAAGCCAGAGATGACACACAGTTCACTGAGGAAGATTTAAACACAGTAGGGTGATGTGTACACAAATGACTGCTTTCTAGAACCACAGGGGTGATTTATGAGGTCTATGATTTCTAAACTAAGAAATGAGAATGTTTCGTGGAAAGCTGTCTTCATTCCTCTAAATGAGTGACAAATGGAATAAGCCAGAGAGGTCCCCTGTCACCACAGGTATGGGCTTGCCTGAACTTTTGCTCTGTGGACATTCAAAAAAATTCCCCAACCCCTTCAATATTCTCTTAGAGTGCTTTATATTACACTAGTTACATCACTACTGTTTAATTTTCTTGAGCTGAGAGCTCATTGAAGTTCTAAACCAGTGCTTCATTATATTTTCTAATTATCTATGTAGATAGCTGCTGTTATTTGGCTAAAAATATGAATTTCAGTATATGTGAAGGAATAACATTAATAGCAAAAAAAATTAACTGCTTTTTAAAAAAGTTATTAAATTTCCAGATTGGCTTAAGTGAATTAGGAAAAAAAAATCTGAAAATAGAGCTTTGACTCGTTTTACTTGATCTGAAATGATCAGTTCATCCAGCTTCATAGACATTTTATAATTTGACCTTGAGTGAAAGAGCTTTTATTCCTGATAGAAACTAATTGTATGTGTGGTGTTCAAACCATAGTGTTGAAATTAAATTAGAACAGCACAGGAGGGGATCATGCAAGGAAAAACACACTGTCTTAATGGGCTATAAACCTGAGTGAAGCCCTGTTTTCAAACCAATGAAATAGCTATAAAGTCATCTTTGCTCTTTATGATTCAAATACACCCCTGAAAGTTATAATTTATACCTTAAATACAAAACCCATGGAGACTGAAAAACTGCATGTTTCAGTAACATGACAATAAGCCCTCAGTTGAGTTAAGCTTTTTACCAAATATTTATGCTGAGGGCTGACATGAAAAGTTTTCTATACGTTCTTTGAAGGAAAGTCAGGTTTCATTACATTAGCACGAGTCTCTGAGCTGTGCTTCTCTTTCTTAGGAGCACGTGTTTTAAATTGATGCAGTTTTCATCTCCCTTCTTTTGCAGCAAGCCTCACTTTCTCAGTGTACACACTGATCTGATCTCAGCTTGTTTGCTCTGAAGATAATGTAAGTTTTGCCAATGACTTTGACAAAGAAAAGCACTTTGCCCAGTAATTGCTTGTAATATGCAGATATAACTATCTCTAATAATACGTGCTGCATTTCAAAAATGGAAGGAACAAGAAATGTAAAGCAAAAATGCTGAAGAACTCTGGGGCTTCACTACACCCCCTTTCATACTGGTGAGATCTGGCAATGTAAAGCACTCTTGAAATGGTGTCATTATGAATTTGGGTCACTTCAAGGTTGCTTTACACATTGTAAAGAAGCCTTTGCATATCAGGGGAGTGGTGTTTGGGTATTGTCTTCTAACCCTCTTCTTCTGTAAAGAGCAATATGGTATTGAAGAGTGCTCCAGGGAAAGAAACACAGCACAGGAGCCCTTGTGACAGTGAGTCTGTTCCGGACCCTTACATCTGGCTGGGATGTCTGTGGCAGGGTGCAGTGAGCACCATCACCACATCCCACATCCCCCTGTATTTGAGCTGGATATCATCCTGGACAGTGCTCAAAGTCAACTGAAAATAAGCACTGGCTGAGAGGCTCATAAACCACTGGCAGGAGTTTGTAAACTGAAATTATTGTTTGTTAAAACCCATCAATGAGTATGAAAGCCTTCACTAGTTTAGGTGTGGGAGTAAGAACCTAAACTGATATTTTGCATTTTCCTTCCTTTGTTTTGGAAATATTACTCAGCAGACTGAAAGATGATGAAGCTTTAAATGCTTCTGAAAACAAATTTACCTGTGCAGGGTGAAGGTAGCTTTCTAGAAACGCTGAAATGTCAGTTCTGATATCTTGCCTTCAAAGACATTTAGAAAGACACAAGGATTACACCTGCTGCCACTCCTGGGATACACATTTACTGAGGATTCACACCTCATACACCCATTTAAAGCCACATTTCTGAGTCTACTTGTTAAGTGGAAAAGTCTCAGCATTTATTTAAGCAAATTTCTGTCTGCAGAGGTAGACTTGTAAGTGTAAAATCAAAATGAAAGCAAGGAAAACAAACTTCTTGTCTTGGCTTTTGTGTAGTTTAGTGAAGAAGGGAATTTGCTCACCACTGAAATGTTTGGATGCCCTGTTTTACTCAGGTAACATGGATTTGTTTTCTGAGAGTAAGAAAGCACATGAAGTAAATGAAATAGCTTAAAGCATGACTTTAGATATCCACATTCACTCACAGCCACTTTTTTAAATAAATAAAGCAAATCAGGATCCTCTCCTACTCTGTAGTGAAATTTTGATGTTGCAAATGTATTTAAGGAAGAGCTTTGAATAAGCTTTGCTTATCAAAAAAGCCCTGATCCTGTAAATTCTTGTGAATGAACAATCACCTGATCCTTTTGGGGTTTTATAGCTGAGTAAACTGAGTAAAAAAAGGCTGGACCAGCCTTAAAAAATGTAGTTTTTAAACTGTATACATTTCCATTCCTTTGGTTTTTATAGCTGAGGGGATTTGTACAGAGATATTGATGAAAACTGTAAAATATTTACTATTAATACACAGTGTCTAACAGAAAAACTGTTACTGAAGTATGAACTGTACCGTTCACACCTCTGGACCCTCATTTCTAATTTAGTTCATGTCAACAGCACAAAATGGATTTGGCATCTTTGTTTAACGTTCACACCTCTGGAACTGCTGCTGTGGCTCTTTCCAGCAGGCGCTGGAGTTACGCTCCAGTGGAATTAAAGGAATTTCATTTGCTTCTATCTTTGGCAACTGAACAAGGGAGTTGATAAGAGAAACTCTTTGCCAATTGTCTCCCAGCTCAGCCGTGATGCAGGACAGTGTCTGTGAGGTGCATCTGTGAATCAGGCAATGATTGAATAGATTATATTTGTCTGCATTAGAGAAAAATTAAACAACTGCATTTTGAAATAAATTTCGTAGAATTATACAGGATCTACTGGACAAAAACTCAGTTCCATTTCTGTGTTGTAATTGTCAGTTTACAGTGAAAGGACTGCTTGTTAGCAGTGACTAACAACTATACCAAAGAAATTTGGCAAATATGATGATATTTACTTTCTCTGTATTCAGTTGTTATTTCTCTAAAATCAAGGATTATTTTTTAGTTTACAGATGCAAAAGCAATGCTGTCAGTAACCAAATCATAAACATCAAATGCCACATTTTGAAAAGCCTGAAAAATCATGCATTCTTTGTTTCAAACTGAAGGTTTTCTTAACTTTCACACTGCTGCAAACTGTTGTTAACTCCAGTGGGATCTGAACGTATATTTTTGCTTTTGGTTCCTGTTTCAGAGTGTTTGAAGTGAACCATGATCAGTGCTCATGTTGAGAGGAAAGTTGGCTGGAAGTGAGGATGTGACTGAACCACTGCATTTTCAGACAAAGTTGCTTTTTTTTCCCATGGAAAGTACTGGAAGTCTGTAATATTTAATTACATGTAAGAAATATTTTCACTTTTTCATCAGATAAGGACTACTGTGAAACCATTTAGGGGGCTTGTAAACTAAGATTGGCATTTTACAAAAAAATATCTTTTAAGAAACATTTGGCAAACCTCCAGTCCTATTCTTTAAAAAACCAAATGAACTACAAATATTGGGTTTGATGCAAATTGACAAATCACTTCAGCTGATCTGAGCATGAATATTGGTGTGGACAAACAGCGTGGCTGGATAAAAGCGAAAATGTGTATATTTTCAATTTCAAATGAGATCTAGAGAATACAGATACCCTCCAGACTGAAGTGCACGAGCTGAAATTTGAAACACATTTATGGAAAAATGCAAATATTTTGCGCATGAATTATAATGTGGCTGCAACCCTGTTGTTTATAGCTGAGCAGGAAGATACACGATATACCCAAAGTGAAAACACTTGTGAGTTAATGGCAAATTCTTCTTCATTCTGCAAAAATATTACATAGATCCTGACAGTACCTGAGTTTCCAATCCATGCCCGGAGCCCTTGGTCCAATTCAGGTTTCACTGGTCTGTTTTACCATGAGCAAGGGCCATGTAAAACGTCCCTTCCAACAAAGATTCCCATTGTATGGCTTCAACCCAAGGGTAATAAATTGCAGCACCGAAAGCATGCCCACGATTGGTGATGATTTTAGGAGGATCAAATCAATAGTACTTGAATTTAAAGGTGGGATTGGTATAGCAGAGAATTCGAGCCCTGGTATTTTACAGAGTTAATTTTGGATTAGTTGAAACCTTAGGGTGGTAGCGCTGTGTTGGAGACCCACAAATAGCAATGCACAAAGAGAGGTTTTCTCCTTTTAGTTCAAACACTGCTCTTGGCTAGAAATCTTAAAAAGAACAGCTCTACACTTTTAACACTGTATTTTTTTTTTTTATTATTATTTTTTTTTTTTTGGTTATGATCTGAGGGTAATCTGACATCTAGATTGGCTTCACACTTTTCTACAGGCAATCTGTGACAAGGGAGGAAACTGAGGAGATGGGAGCATTATCTAAATGATATGAGGAAGAGCAGCAAGACATCCTAATAAACCACATTTATCCATGTCAGAGCAGTAGCATTTGTGATTGGCACAACATTCACTCAGTCTCAGAGTGTAACTCAGCACATATTTTGTCTCTTTTCTGCAAGGAACAGAAAATCCTCACCAGCATTAATTTAGTTATAGCACATTATGGACTTTTAGGCAGGGAAACATGTCCAGAACTTGGTGAGAGTCCTCAAAAGGGAAGTATTCATGACAGTTGCAATTCTTTTTATATAATCCCATTATGTGAGAGATTGCTGGAGACATTTTCCCTTAAAGAGGAAAAGCTGTAGTCATTTTCCCTTGCAGATGGGAGGTATCAGGGAAGCAGCATTACCCATGGAAAGGGAATAGTTTTGCTGCAAGGAGTAACATAAATCAGATGCATCTTCAAAATTAATTCCACTACAATTTTTTTTTTTTTTTTTTGCCACTAGTTTCAGAATCCAGGGAAAACAACACATAAATAAATGAAAATGTGGCTGCTTTCTACCTTAGGGATATAGAATGGATTAATTTAATTTAATTAGATGAATGTGCTGCTTAAGTGGAAAACATTTCCTTGGTGGAGTAAACACACAAGAAGGCTGAACTTCTGAAACTTTGTTAAAGTCCAAGTTAAGCTCCCTCAAATAAGTTTCCATTTGATTCCTTTAGAAAGAACAAGAAGAAAAAAACCCCAACAAAACATATTATTCCCGATCAGAAATGAAGGGATTTTTCTTAATTGTATAGAGCTGTTAACCTGTCACATCTTTTTGTTTTCAAGTTCAGAATGTATTCGGTTTTAGAATTTACTTTTTTCCCCATCACAGTCACATCAGCTGTTTACTGTCCTTCTTTCCAGTAAAAACATGCAAGATGGTGATGAGTGTCAATATTTACCATGACTTCAAGTTTTTCAGACAGGACAAAATGCTATCACAATGTCTGTTATGCCTGGATCATAAAATTAGTAGTTTTTCATGAAAGCAGATGGGGAAAAATGTGAATATAACGACAAAGACATTGCTTTCAGTATGTATGGGACCTTCCTCGTTGCAAAACCTAATTATTTCTTATTTCTGAAGTTAAGGAATCATCCAAAATAAGAGTCCCAGATTGGCTGTAACTGTGTGTAATTGTGATTTAAAGTTTCGACTTCTTTTAGTACTAAGGAAAAACAAATGACAAAACAATTTGTGTTCTCTCACACACACACAAAAAGATTTTATCTCTGCAAGAAGCATTAGGGTGATTTTCATTCTCTTACCTACTTTACATATTTGGTTTGTTTATGAAGTTGATTTTGGCTGCTTGAAACCAGCTCTAAAAGAAACTTACTGTGTTCTGCCTTCCCTGTTAGCTCTGGCACAGGGGATGGAATCAGTGCTGGGAAAGATTATTTCTTGCAGGAATAATGAAGCAATAGGAGCATTGCTGCCTCTTTTTTTTTTTTTCCCTCACTTAAAGTGGATTTGGATATACCCAGTGGTTTGAAAAAATCATACTCTGAAATGTCCCATGAGGAATTACATGCTTATTCTTGGATTTATTTGAAAATGCAAGCTCAAGTTCATAAATTCAGTCTGTGGATAAGAAATCTCATCAAACAGGGAATAATTCCACTCAGGGCAGCAGGAATTGTCCACTCCTGACTCACTGCAGGTAACAGGAGTTACAAAAGAGAAAAGACAGCGAGAGAGTCAAACTTATAATTTAGGGGTATTGATGGTACTGCCTGCTCAGGAAGAAGTTTTGAAACCTTTCTCTGAGATCACTTCAGGTGTAATATTTCTTGATAGATTATTCACTGTATTAGTCACAGTCTCACTCCTGCTCCTGTGCCCATTATTTAATTTCTCTTTCCCTTTTTTTTTTCTTTGGTTCTCTGAACAAGTTTCTCTTGGACTACACTGTTCTAGTCAGAGATCATTTATGTTCAAAATAATTATATTATTATACAAATTTATTTTAAATCACACCTGCCAAATCCCTACCAGCTGGGTTTTAGGCCTTAAAGTTACCTGGATCCACCTGAGGCTTTGCAGACCTTCATCCAAGACCTTATTGGGTAACTAAAAGTTACTTTTAAATTATCACAGAATAATTAGCACAGCCACTGTGGGAATGTGTATCTCATCTGTACTTCTGACCAAAGTGTCTTGACATAGCCACGAGTTTTAAATCTGAAATCAGTTATTGACCAGCTCTGTGTGACTTAAACTTGCTGCCCCGTGAACCCCTCAGCAGTGTTGTTAGATCATCATTATTCTAAGCTGCATGACTTGTGTGTGATAGGGTTGGCCTGTGGTATCAGAAATAGTAATTAAATAACATTCTGATAACCTTTTCAAACGAGCTCATTTGGACACATAGAGGAAAGAGCACCACTGCAGACACACTGCATCTCACATGGCTGGTGCTTTTCTGGCTGAGCCAAACAAATTATCAAAATACACCGTTTATCATACTTTCCTCAAAAATTCCAAGTGTTTTCTTATATTTTTTCGGCTTTAACTTCTTGAAGTAAATTTACATTTAAAAAAAACTGTTGCTGGAAAAAAGTCTGGAAAATTATGTTCATATTTCCAGAGGTTACAAAACCCAGAGAGGTGTTGCAAGCTTCCACTTTTATTTATGAAAATTTAAAAATTAGCTAAGGAGAATGTAGAACTTTTGCAAGGTGTCACTGTGGTTTAGGGGGGAACAAACCTCACAGTTGCCCAAAGCAGACAAGAAATTTTGTTGCTTCAAAAAAAAGTGGAATCGTAACACATAAAAGGTGTTTGACTTCTCTGTCGCAGAACAAACTGACATTTTGATCCGTCACAGTCTTCCTTCTTGGTATTATTTGGGTTAAGGACACTTTAGGACAAGAAAGTTCCTTAACTACTCTCTTCCCTCTCAGCATGGTGTGAAGAAGTCAGATCTAATAACAAATGTGGCGGCTCTCTGGCAGGCTCTAGGTGTAACATGTAAAATATGTGACATAATTATCTATAGAATATCTCCTAAGCGTATCTGCTTTCTAATTTCTCTCTTGGCAGTTTCTGATGTAATTTTGAGCCGTGGTGGGAGGAGTATAATCACCTTGGGGTCAGGGAAAACGTGCATTTGGGTGACTAAATGCCCCAGCTGGATCAGGACTTAATTTGGCTTCCCTGTCTGATCTATCCCGAGGTACACAAAGGCAAATAAGGGTCGTTTAGTCATTCAGGGATCTTCAGTCCTGGTGGGAAGTGCTTGCGAAGAGCCCTAAGGGCATATTTGGCTTCACTGGGATGGCCACAAGGGTGGTGGCTTCCCTGTGCATCACCCTGGTTTCACAGGTACTCTGTCCGTCTGTGTGAAGCAGGAAACAAAGCACTCTGCTTCCCAGTGTTCTGCACACAACAACAAACCCAGCTTTAAACAGACAAAAATTCAATCAACGTGTTTATGAAAAGCCTGAAACAGCCATGATTAGAATTTAGAAGGTTAAAAAGGGTTTAGCCTCTGTTTAATCAGAAATAACACTTACCAATTTCTCTGCAAAGCAGTATGCAATCAAAATGTTACATCATTCTTGTCAGCTTGATGGGTTCTGTCATGCTGCTGATGAACAGTGACAAAACAAAGCTCAGCTCCCTTAGAGACTGTTGGTGCATTTGAGCTTTTGCCTGCTTGAAAGGGCTAGGAGGACAAATCATACGGATCTTCTTTTAAACCTGGTTGCTGTGTCTCATAAACAATGTCTGTATCCTAATATAAAAATGTGATAACTTGAGTTGCAGCTGAAGGGAATTGCCTCAGATGCACCGGCAAAGACAGCCGTAGGCCCAAGGCCTACAATCCAAATTTAACAGTGAATCCTGCCTTCGCTGGACATAAAGTAACATATCCCTGGTTACCATTACATCTGCATCCAGAGAGAAGATGCCCAGCTTTGTGTCCACGTTTCAGAACATGAGAATTCCTTATTTCCTTTGGGGAAATGGTAGAGGAAAGAGGAGACCCCAGACCAGGAGCTGCCTTGGAACAGGCCTGGCACAGCAGCCAGGTTCCTATTTAAGAGTGTGAGTCAGCCTCGATCGCCTGGCTGCTCACAGTCCCATCCTTTGAAGCTGCTGCAGCCTCTGCAGAGCTTGGCAGGCAGCTCCTGCTGTTCTGGATGCTCTGGAGAAGCTGGGAGCCCTGATGGCCTTGTGCAGAGGTGGGCTTCCCGAGAAAATCTGGGATGTGTGGAAGGTGAGCTGCGCAGCTTTCTTACCTCACTGTGCTGGCCTCTGTGTGAGTCAGTTCTTTCTCCATGCAAGCCCATTTTCACCTCCTTAGGTGGATGTTGCGGTAACAGTGACTTGGGACTGCCAAGCTCAGTCACTTCCTTAAGGCAGGCAACGCCTTCACCTCTCAAAGCTTTCTACCGCAATCAAATGAAACAGGGAATTAGATGGCCAAGCAGTTTGTCAGCGAGTCAGGAGTAAATATGACATCTCTGCTTTATTCTAGGGAAGTTAATCCTGCTCAGAATTGCTGTTCTACTGAGAAGCAGATCAGAAGAGTAAGTGCAGCTGGTGGTTTGTTACCTGCCTGTGCTGTCTGGGAAATGTCCCAGCTGCAAAGAAACACGAGAGGGACATGGCAGGAGCATGAAGGAGAGGCAGAAGAAGCAGAGGACCTGATAACTGGAAACAAAAGAGCCTGGAGACTGCAGATAAGCAGATGCTTATCACTTAATCTGTGAAGAAGTACCATGAAACAAGTAGTAGGGCTGACATGCTACAGAATTTACTTAATGTGTCCTTTTTTGTTTTGCTTCTCATTCCTCTTTGGAGCTTAGAGTTATGTTTTTCCTGTTGGTATGGGAATGCAATGGCTTAAGTGCACTGGTCCTGCAGAGCTTCCAGGCTGTGCAGTTAGTGGGTTCTGTAATGTCGCAAACGAAACTGAAGGCACAAATGTTGTTTTTTTGGATGCAGAGGTGTGTGCTGAGCCACAACTGTTCGGTCAAAAGAATGGTCCTTGTTGAACAAATCTCAAGGAAGAAATTCCACTCATTTCTGTAAACCTGACTTTTTTCAGGACAGCTGCAATGCGAGCTGAAATAGAAATATTTGTGCCACAGAGCTGGAATATAATGGTTTAAAAAAACAGTCTCTTATAAAGTCTGCTGTCCTTTAATAAATATAGTGATAACAATAAAAAAGCTTGGTTGTAATTATACTTGATCCTGTTCAAAGCTTCTTCCGGTTGACAGAAACATGAAGGCCTTGGTAGCTATAAGAATGCAGAGGTTTAGAAGAGAAAGATTCTTTCAAAGACTGCAAAGGGGGAAAAAATAAATGAATAAAAAGGAAGACACGTTATGGATTTTAACCACAGAAGACACACTGGAGTATTCAGCCCCAGGAAATTCAAAGAAGGGGGGATTTACTGCAAATTTAAGAACAATGTGGTTACACTGTAGTTTATATCTTGTGGCATTCAAGAAACGTGGTTAGAAATTGTGTTTTCTGTGCTTAACGAGAAAAAAAGGTTTTTCTTTGTGCTTTGTAATGTTGAAAGCATTAAGATCCATAAACAACAGCACAGTTTAATCAAGTTTTACCATTAACTCCTAGAATTATTCCAGAAGTTCCCAGCATTCTGGCAGTGTTTCCCCTCTGTCATCTGCACCCACAATCCTCAATTCTCATCTGATGCTCACACGGAGTCACCACAGAGGTTGTCGTTTTCCTGATCACAGTTCTGCACTGGTGAAACTGCTTTTTAGTGTGAACCAGTCTCAGCTACAGACTTTTGATACCAACATTATCACTGCCCTAACGCAGATCTGGGATGGTGTCTTTTAAACTTCTTGCAATCTTGAAATCATCCGTGTTTCTGCCTTTTATGGTTTTACTGTAAAGCAAATTTATGTTTCATGTACAACACATTTTATTCCTAAACAGCTGGTTCTCAAAATACCCACATTCTGAAGTTTGTAGTTCAGTTTAGTGGTGCTCTTATTTGTTCAGTTGCCTTTATCATGCAGCATCTCTAGTGAGCACCTCTTCTGGAACCTTCTCAGGTCATTTGGAAACTTTGTCTGTACCATTGTCAAAAGCTCTGTTATTAAAGAAATGTCATTTCACTGGTGAAGTGCTGACAAGTGTCCAAGATGTTGATGACAGTCTGTATTTTACTGATTTTTTTGGGAGAGAAATTTACATTTATAAGTAAGGAATAAGAGTGCTGGGGAGCTCTCTTAAGGCTTTGATGTGCAGCATTTCCTGGAACACCACTGTTTCAAGGTTTGAAAAAAGTCAGTTCTGAATTCTTTATCAAAGTTCTGACAGTCCATGTAAAATGCTTTGCATCTCTTTTTTGGTGCCATGATTTGGTATTTTACATGTACATGTAAACCACATTTTTACAAATGTGAAACTTTCCTACAGAATCTGTCTACCAAAACAAACATATTATGGGGCAAATAAATAAAAATTTTGCACTTCTAGTAGAAAGGGTTTCTTTTTCACCTCAGTGTTTGCTTTATTATATCTCTGGTCTGGAGCAGCTGTTCCAAGAGGGTTTTAATTCTTTGCTAAATGAGAATAGTAGTTATTATCTGCCCAACCATAGCTTTAATTTTGCTGTGAGCACTGTAGTTAAATGCTTCTTAAATGTTTTCATTTAGAGAGCAATTTAAATATTATTGTTAACAATTAGCGATTGCTTTATGTTCTAAAAATTATTATTCTTTGCATTCCTTTTTTTGCAGCAGTGAATATGAGAAGATGATTTTGGACATGACCAAGAAATTGAATTTTATACTCAGGGTCAGAATAAGTTTGCTTTTGTGTTAATTCTGGGATAGTTTCTTGGCTGGAGATACGAAAATAAATATGATATTGAGATATAGGAACAAAGGTTTCTAAATCAGATTACTTTAGCATATGTATTCTTTTAATATTAGATGGAAAATATTTGAAAACTTCATTATCCAAAATACACAGAGAAAGTCTGGATGCCTTCATTGCATCAAGTCCTTATGTCTATGTCAGTGCATCCAGGAACTCGTTCCTTCTCAAATCAGCTTTCCAGCATTGGAACAAAGCAGCACATGCCTTCCCCCTCATCTTTCTTCTTGCCCCCACTGTTTTTAATGATGTCTGTCTGACATGCCAACAATCAGGCACATGCTCTGCCGCTGTTGTTGTCTCATCTCAGCTGCCTGAGAGTGGCTTGAGAGGGATGAGGGGTGGAATTGCACATCAAGGATCTCTTTTGTCGGTGGAGCAACCAGGAGAGCGTTTCCAATTTGCAGTTTGGCACCGACGCTTCAGAAGCACCACGGATGTTTGATACCCACTTGGTTGCCCACCACTAAACTTGGGGATCAATCACTGTGCTGTGACAGGATGCAGAAGGGATAAAAACCACAAAGCACACATGCACATATAACAAACAAACAAAAAAAAAGGTAAGGAAAAAAGCAGGAAAAACCTGATTTTTATTTTGAAGTCAGTAGGACATCTCACAGATTGAGAATTTTATTGCAAATGGTGGAGGAGGAGCAAGTGTGTCTGTGAGTGTGAACATGTATGTCTGTATGTCTCTTTCATAACATCTCACAGACAAAATATTTCATAATTTGATTCCACTGACAGTTTTTGAGTTAAACCAGGGATTGCACCGAGCCATTCTTAGGGAACTATTTCCAAGTTAGTCCAGGACTTCTCGTGGCAGGTCTGCATTCTTCTTAATCACTTGCAGTCAGTCAGATTTTAATTTGTCTTTGTCTTCAGCCCTGCAAAGTTTGGGCCTGAAATTTTTTCTGCTTCAAGGATCAAAGAGTGTTTTCCCTGTGTGTGTCAGGCACACTTATGGAATGCTCTCGTATGTTTATTTAGCTCCATAATTATTCCATATTAACAAAAGCAGATTGTTTCAGGAATGTTTTTCAGAAGAGCCTGTTTGAAACCAGGCTTTGTTGGAATTATGGCACCTCCAGTTCTGCAATTTTCCTTTTGAAATACATTGTAGGAATTCACTAGAAAATCTATAACAACCCCATTCAGGGATGAATGGCTTATTCTCCTTCTTATCTTGTTAATCAATATTGTTAACTAGCTGTGATGGACATAATTAATGGAATGACCCTAGCCCCTCCTAATTGGAGATAATTGCCTTGTTCAGTCACATTCACTCTCCAAAACATAAGTGTGTGAGCATAAATGTCATAATTTATTTTAGACTCTGCCGTGAGCATTATGCATTCTGTTTTCTTGTTAACAACTCATTTTAATTCTCGCTCACCCAGCAAAGTTGAAAGCCTTAAAGGGGCCCTCTTACCTTCCTGAGCTGGATGGCCAAATAACACATTATTATATTGCACACTTCCAGTCAGGAGGCTAAAATGAGGAGGGTAAAACCAGAATTCCACTACTTGGCTCTGGCTTCAATCCATTGCCCAACAGCTTCTCGAGCTGTTGCCTGATGAGAGATGTCTTAGCTTGAAGTTAAATGATGCTTGCATCAGAAAAACCCCTGGATTTTGGTATGCATTTCATGTATCCTTTTATCAGCTTTATTATTTGTTATGCTTTTGCTGAGCTTCCTTGAAGAAGAACAAAGGGGTACACTTATTATGCAGCTATTTCATGAAAGCTATTTAAAATAACATTTGAGGAGGAAAAAACAAATCAAAATGAATAAAAGCCTGGCAAACACACGATGAAACGGAATGAATATCCGAGCTATTAAATTAATAAGCTTGCAAAGCATTATTTATGGTATCTCAATGGAAGTTGAGAAATTGATAGTGACTTCTCCAAATTAATTGAGTACCTTTGTTGTATTTCAGGAATACAGATTCAAACTCACCGTGCCTGTTCCTTGTGGGGAAAATCGTTCCACCTGCCAAAAACCTCAGGAGTTTCATCTGATTTTCATCTTCTCAAGGTAAACAGTGGAGGTGTTGACTGAGGATGGCATTCATTCAGCAAAGCTGTGCACTCTGGGATTGTCTGCAGACAGTTGTCCTTGCTGCCACAAGCTGCCCCTTAAAAGAGTGTTTGAAGCAATAGCCTGAAACAGATTTGACCTCTCCATGGCCAAATCTGCAGAAGTACAGACTCAGGCTTTGGTTTTAAGGACTGACACGCTCAGGATGGGCTCAAACCTCCTGCCAGCTCAAAGGCCAGAGCTGTCACTCCTGTGAGGAGCATCTCACGTGCTGGGGGCTGGGGGACATCCCTCAGCTGTGTCCCCAGAGCACGGTGACCTGCAGAGAAGAACCAGATCAGGCACATCTGCACAGCAGTTGATAGGACTGGAGGGGCAGAGGATGGAAGGAATGGTCATGGAGCCTCCAAGCACAGATTTTTTGGATATTACCTTTGCTGTATTGACTAATAGTCACTAGTGCAAATCAGATAGAGATACAGGGGTCCACTTCTCCAAAAAAAAGGGTGTCTTCAGATCAGAGCTGTCTCCTCTGAGGTACTGAGGTAGCTGGCTGCTGCCTGATGGCTTTGAGTTGTGGTGAGTGGCTGAAATTCCAGTCCTTTTTTGCTATGGCTGGGAAATCTCCCTGAGTGCCCACATTTCACCATTAAAAGTACATCTGCTAATTTTTCCAGGATAAACTATTTATGTACGACACTAGTTTGCCCCAGATTTACTAAATTTGGTTATTTCTGTTATAGCTTCTTGTGCAGGAATGACAGCTGGAGTGACCCACTGAGAAGTGAACAAGGAAGATAAAGGAGCACTGACAGAAACAATCCCACACCTGATGTTTCACTCTGCTGTTCCATTTCTCTTCTCTCTTTCTTGCTTCTCCTTTTTTCTGATCAAGTTCCTCCTGGAGTTTAATTTTATTTCAGTGAGATCTCTTTTCTTTTTTGGAAAATTTCTCCTGTGTTACAAATTTTGTCCAAGCCATGTTTTCCAAGTCCCTAGCATCTGCACATCAGATTTTACAGTAAAATAAAAATCTCATGTATAGTGTGCTGAAGGTTTTAACTTTGTAGTGTTTGGCTCATTTTAAGGGTCCTTCTCTTGTAGTGTTCAGCTTGCAGCTGGTGTGATTTTGCAGAGAACCAGGCTCCCCCAATGTGAGCTTTAAACAAGATATGGGATGAGAGCTCATGATTTCCAGAAAGCATTCAATGATATGTAAAAGAAGCAATAGATTGCACTGAATAATAGCACAGGAACAACCAGTTCTGCATCAAATCTTTCTTGCAAATCTACTTCTGCAAGTTGATTTTTGATTCTGCCATTTGCTGCAAATATTGTTTGCCAGCACCAGGCATCAGCTCATGGTAAGCAGTAAAAATCTCTTGAGTTGTTTTTTCCCTTCATTGTTCCACTTAGAGTGATGATAGCTTAGCCAGAAATAGTAAAATTTCCAAGTTGAATTTCAAAGTTTTGCTTTTTTGGTTGCCAGTTGTCACCTGGAAAGTGCTTCCCACCACACAGTGAGCAGGGCCATCTCCCCATGTCCTCCCTGCTTAACTGCAGAACCTTGTGGAGCCCTGCTAGAGATCACTGTCAAAGCTTTGGGCCTCATTCCTTTCTTCTGAGGTATTATCAAAGCAGTATTTTCCCTTTTCATATTGTCTATGTTGGCATTTTTGTTTCCATTGAAATGTTCCTAACTTGAGCTTCTGAGGGGAACAAGTGTTTCATCTGCTTAGGGTTGTTCTCAGTAAGAGTGAAAGACCCAGTGATTTTTTGGACTGAAAGAGGCAGAGAATGGATTTTTCCTGATCCAGTTCCTATCTGTACATTAGGCTTTGTTTCTCTTTAATTCCTTGCATATCTTACTGGGTTAATACCAAGGACTTTATGGCTCAGGACTGTATTCTCATAGAGCTTTAAAGGACATTGTTCTTGGCTGGTATTTCCAGACACCGCTAAAATGCAAAAATAAAAACAAAAAAGGAAAGAAAAGAAGGGAAGGATAAGATTGTATGTGCTGTTTATATTCATGTTTGTACCTGTAGGGATGTGTTGATGGGGAGGTTTGGTGAAATGATAAAAAGGTTGTGAAAGGCAGTTAATCCTTCCTGTGAAATCAGGAACTCCTAACAGCACCAATTTAATTCTGGGAGTGCAATGAAAAGGACCAGGATGATGTAAAAGTAGCACAAAAAAAGGAATTGAAAAATTGTAATGGAAAAATCTATATTTCAAGCACTGTCAGGAATATATTTATGCATGGAGAGTATTCAGTGATTGATCTGCAATAAAACAGAGTGAGACACAGAAACAACACAGAGATGTTTGTGTCACTCTGCAACCTCCACTGGAGATAAATATGAAATACACTCATATTTCTTGGGAGATCTATTTTAAGCCTTCCTCCTTCCAATGTGCCCTTAATTTTGTAGTGGATTTGTAACCAATTCCTTGCTTCTGATGGAGTCATGTTCATCTTTTCGATCCATGAAATGGCTTCAGAGTTCTGTCCTCAATATTTAAATGGTTACCTTAACCCAAAGAGCCCACAGTTCCCAAAATATATGTTGAGAGACAAGAGTCTAATTTCTCTCAGTCAAATCTCTTTATCCCCTATTTTCTGTTACACAAAGAAAACCATCTGTCACGCTGTCATTAAACTTATTTTTCTATTAACCACAAAGTAGAAAAATGTCTGGTAAATTGAAGTCGCCTCAGTCTTTCACCGGGTTTATTCTTTGTTTAAATAATTGGACTTGGTTGATCTTAAAGGTACTTTCCAACCTTAACGGTTCTGTGAGTGCTGGGAGGTGGTGAGGGTTTATATTTTCTCATTATTAATATACTTTGATTTGAATGCACAAAGAATTGACTGGAAAGAAGCACTGGAAAATATATTAAGCAAAACCACAAGGCTTCTGAAATGCAGAAACCCACAGTCAAAACTACCAATGTGTATCCTGAGTTTGAAACACCACAGTCACGCTCCTGGCATCAAATTTTACATCACCTGCCTTGAATTTGACATCCTATGTATCTTTAGGAAACTTAAAATATTACATTTCTTGGTACAGTCTTGAACTCAATATTTTTAGTTACAGTTGTTCTGATTAGCTGAAAAAAAAAAATGATTGGAACATAATATTTTCCTAAATTGGATTGTCTGTTAAGGCTAAGGAGGATCAGGTCCAGAAATGAGACACAGGTCAAAGATAGCTTTGCATCTCTTATTTTTCAGGGCCTTATAGAATTCTTTAGTGGGAAGAAATTAGGATAATTTTCAGCACACCGAAGGGCGAGGAGATTAAAGATCAGGAAAAAAATCTTTCCATCCCATCTTTCATGGATATCTGGTATCAGTTCAGTAATACCAGTATTTTCTTTTTCATTTCAGAGCCTATAAAAAATTAATTTTAAAAAAACCCAATAGAAATGGCCAGGTGAGCTCAAGTGAGACTTGATATTTACACTAAAGATTGAAAGTCCAAAATGAAGAGCTGTGTAAGGTAGTAAATGGTATCCATGATTCATTGCCCAAAATAACACCTTGCAAAGGAGATGATGTCTGAGATCCCCCAGAGATAAAAGGAAAATCTTCTGTGATATGATTGGCCTCTGCCTCTAGAAAGCAGCATGATTTATAAAGTACTTTTTGCATTAAGGCAAGTGATGGAAGAATCAGGTGAGACAGTGGTGAGGCTTTATGATAGAAATCTTATTTTCTGTCCTGACTTTTAAGATTAGGCCTCAGATTTTGTAACACTTGTGTCACAGCACCACATAACAACTTTCAGAGGAAACTGAGTAGTTGGCAATGCAGAAGGCAAACTGAATTCCCTTGTGAGGATATGCAGAAGTCATTGGGGTGTCTGCAGGCTGATAGACACAGCGAGGAGAGCCTCCAGAATGAAGTATTAGTTGAAAACCTCACATTTACTGCATCATATTCTTTAAGATTCACAGATTTTTTCAGCATTTGGAGGAAAAAAATCACAAATGAGATAATTGTCCCGCAATTATTGATAGAATGGGATGCTCAGCAGTAGGAAAACTAATCTGGAATTCAAGTCAGGGGAAGGGAAAGTCATTAGCTATGCCGTGTAAAGCAGACATATACAATCAACGCGTGAATGTCACGTTTGTCAGGCCAAAGTGATGGGAAGAGACTTCTACTAAAAGAGAGAAAATTGAACACATCTATAACAGTGCAGGATAGTTCATATCCTGTTGTAATTGCAGTGCACTTCGAGCAGAATGAGAAAAGCAAGGGGGGGGAAAAGCCTCTCCTGAGCTTTAGAGCAGCACTGGAATGTGTGACAAAGGTAAAGGCTTGGAAGGTGATGTTGGGAAGAAACCCGAGGCCAAGCAAAAAGATCAGGAATATGGTGTGGGGGAAAAAAAAAGGCAAAAAACCAAAGCTGAATTGAGCTTTAGGCGGCCAGGGAGAAAGTAACTGCAAAAGAACCCCAGATGGTGCCAGGGAGAACTGATGGTTCTGTTCCTCCTGTCTGTTAAAATGTGTCAAGTGTGCAAGATCAAAGTGCACATGGTGATTTGATGGCAAACAGAGACATGCTAAAAAATGGAGCTACTGTGGGAGTTCAGATATGCATTATTGATAGGTGTGTATTGGGTAAGATATTTAAATATTGCTTATTTAAGTATTGCTGCTCAGTCTGGTGGTACGGGGTGAATGATGTGCCACCAAGGGCAATCCTTCATGGAGGAAAAAGCTGAAAAAAACCAAAACTGAAAATGGAAATAATATTACCTCATTACCAAGCCAGGAATCCCACATTTATTTCAGGCAGTGTCAGGTAAAATGTCCAAAAGCTTCTGAGGTGTGCACACAAGAAGGAAAGTTTGAAGGTGTGAAATAGCTCTTGCTTGGATTCCTGAGGTATTCTAGGTGCTATAGTCGTAGCCAAAGATCCCACTATGCAGTAATAATAATGGTGATGAATAAAAACTGTGAATTAAAAGTCCACAGCACTCAATCACTGCATATAAAGCAAGGGAAATAGCAGATGCAGACTTGCCAGCTCTGTACAGTACTTTGTGAGGGGACAGAAGTGGGGACAGTTTGCTCCAGTGCTGCCTTTAAGGCTGCTGTTCCCCATCTCTGGTGCTGCTGTGGGTTAATGTAAATGCTGAGGGAGCTGAGAAGTGGTGCCAGAGAGAAGAGAAGATGCCTGCATTTCTGCAGTCAGTTGGGCAAAACCTCTCCCTTCCATCTCACAGGGTACTCCAGAAACACAAGCAGCAGCTTCTGTGTGTTAAGGGATGGAAACAGTAAATTTTACAGCACAATTCATCAGCGGTGTCAGTCAGATTTAAGAGAGAGAGCAGGTTTTAGCAAAGCTGCACAGATTGCTGTAGCTGAGGTCAACAGCAAGCTCCTGGTGCTTTTAAAAATTGATTTTACTGAAATCTTACTCAATTTTCTTAGTAATAAAGGCCTCCAAGGATTTAAACTGCTGTAAGCAAGAGCAGTGTTTGGCCCTGTTCTCTAAGTAGGTGTGGCTTTGCTCCATTACAACTCCAAATCAAATAATAACATCCTTTAAAAATGGAGGGCCCTTAGTAATATTTTAGTGAGCAATTTTTTGTTTTCTCCTGTAAAAGCTGGGAGGTCATAAGCTTAAACCCCTAAAATCTCCAAGAAACCTATTTAGCTCCTTTGAAAAAAAGGCTAAAATGAAATCAGACAGCATGTGTGGAAGGAATATAAATATATTTGCTTATCTGACAAACCCAGTGCAGACTGCTTAATGAAAAAACCCCAAAAAACACAAAACCAACAAAAAACTTGTCAAAATCAGCATGGTTTGGTTATTTAATTCTAGACAAAACATTTGAGACTGTACAAAATAATAGAAAATGCTGTCTTTATTATTCTAGAGCTCACAAGAATCTTTTACAGTCTTCTTAAGGAACGCTAAAGGGCAGGTGGCCCAGCATGTGTAAGTCTGAAATTGATATAACAGCAAATTCTTTAGAAGTAGGTGATGTAATAACTTGGATTTTAATTAAAAAAAAAAAGTTAAAAAAACTCCAAAAACAAAATAAAATAAAAAAAAAAAATCAAAGACCCCAGCAAACAAACAAACAAAACTCCCAAGCAACCCAACAATCAGGACCCATAGTATAAAAGGTGACCCTCTCTTCTGTCCCTTCTGGGTCACAGATCTCAGGCTTTTGCCCTCTTCTGGAGGTGTTTGCAAGGTTCTCCATCCTTAAGCAGAAATGGAGGTTCCATTCCTCCTTCCCCTTTCTGTGATTTATCTCAGGGGTTCTTACTTCTGTAAATGCTACAGTTTTTGTTCTCTCCCAGGCAATGGTAATAATTCACCCAGCCGCCATCGTAAAACAAAGTATTATTTAAAATGAAGGGAGCACCTCCATAAAGCCAGCAGAGTACACTGTTTGCATAGACTGGGTTTCAGTAAACCTTCCTTTCCACAAGGCCCTGAATTTTTTTTCACAGATGCACTGCAAGGCATCTTCTTTTTTTCATTTTATGTAAGGCTCTCATTTTATGTCATTTTTGATGAGTGTCCTCTTTTTTCAAGAAATGCTCTTCGATTCTAGTGGGTTTTGGATTTTCAGTTTTGCAGCTTGGCATGCCATTAGTGTAAGTTCAGTTTAGGAACTGAATGGGGACTATTTTCTACTAATTGTCTCCAGCTTTTCCAATAGTTTGGGGGTTTTTTTTGGTTTTATTTTATTACGGTTCTTTTTCTGTATGTGTTTTCTACAGCTGCCTTTTGAGCTAGAACCTTGCATTCATTTAGGAAAATCCTGCAACTCTTTGTAATAAATTTCCCCCACCATATTGTACAAATTATGTAATTGTTACTTCTTTCTTTTCATGCTGCTGCTACTTCCCAGTTCCAAAGCTGATGCATCCAAAGGAAATGATTGAGGACTCGTTTATTTCTCTCATTAAAGTCTCTAAAGAGATGACTAATTTCAATGCTGGGAAACCTTTTCCAGCAACTTTAGTTTGGTAATACAAATGACAGAGGCTTTCTCCATTTCTGGTACCAAAAAAGTAACTCACACATTCTTCCAGGTGTTGGTGACAGCTCAAAGAAATGAGGGAATCTCTTTAAGCAAACGTTGAAGCCAACAGTCCCTTTAAATGAACTCTCTGTCTCACGAAAAATAACCCTGATGAATAAAGAGGCTTTAAAGATTGAAAATTTAGTGCAGACAAGCCAAAACTTATATTGCAGTGGGAAAAACTTCTTTTTTTTCATGTTCAAGAAAACAAGATATCTTTGTAATACATCCTCCTGACACAGACAGCACATCTCCAGCTCAGAATAAGAAACGTTTGCGCTTCCTTTGGTGAGTTAGAAAGGTAAGGGAGCTCCATCCTTCACTACAGACCTGCAACTGGCCACAAGATTGGGGAGAAAATAATAAAATATCATAAAATGTCCTATTTAATGGATAAGAGCTGCTTGACCCAAGGTTGACAGACTGTCCTGTTATGGGTCATTTGGGCTGGGAGAATACTAATGATGTATAATTATTTATTGCACATGTTGTCTAACAATTATAAAGAATAATATTTAGATAGTGTTAGCTTAGCCTTCTGCAGAAACTGCAATTCTTCATTGCCCAAGTGGCCATGGAGATTAATAAAAAGCTACCTCGTGCTTTCTGGCAAAGTAATTAACTCATTATAATCAAGAAGAAAACACTGGAAGACTGGAGAGCTTCTCAGCACGCACAGGGTGAGCTGGGGTGATGGGTCAGGAGGATGGGGACGTTTCACAGAGCCTGAAGTCATCCAGCAGCACAGGTGTGACTGCTGAGAATGTGTTCTGCACCCAGCTGAGGGGTGAGTGCACCCAGCTGACTGCAGCTGGGGGGAAGGATGGTTTGGGGGGCTGTAATTAGGGGCTACCTTGGCTTTTATGGTTTATTTTTGCTGTATTTGTTGTATTATCCTGAGAAATGTTGGTACAAGCTGGGCATGTGAGGAACTCGGCCGTGGAGGAACTTCTGAAGGACCTGTGTACCCTGACAAATCCTTATGTAGCTCCTAGTTTTTATTTATTAATTACCTATGATGCTGTTCTCAGTCTCCAAGTTAATTAATCTCTCCCTGAAGTCCCGAACGAAGCAGCTTTTGAAGCAAACAGGAACTCTCTGTCCACATGCAGGCATTAGAGTTGGGAACAAGCCTTTGGTAAAAGGTTGCCACTTTTGGCAATCTGATTTTCCTCTTGCCTGGTGACATTTAGTTAGGAATTAGTACCCATGTGTCCAGCATGCAACCAATATAAATCTTGCCATTATGAGCAAAGGTATGAAATTATTTCATGCTTTGATGCTGGATGTAAAGTTGAGGGTTCTAAGATAATTCTACTTTATTGTCTTTTTCCCATCTTATTCTATTCCCTTAAAGATTCCTTGGATGTGGATAGAAGTCGTGGTGCCAGTTCCATGAGATAGAAGAGGAGAAAACTTTGATTACCATGGAGGAGGTGAGGTGATTTGAGAAAAAACAGCAAATGACCAGGAAATATGAAAGTACCTCAATAATTTGTGGAATCTCAGGTATTCTTTACTGTAGCAAAAAAATATAAAATAAGATAATCCACTGTTGAATGCAAAAAGTTCCCTGTGGAAATGAAACTGTTAAGGAGTTCTCACATGTTGCGAACACAGACTCTTCAGATTATTTGCATTCTGCTGTTTAAAATTGCAGTTGGCCATGAGTGTTTCTCTCTGTTTTTTAGCTGGCAAAAATAGACGACCTATTTTGCTGTCAGTGTGCAAGCCTGGCTCTGCAAAGTCAAGGGAATTCTTCCAATCCAGCTCAGCCAGATTACGGAATTTTGCCTGTGTGCTCTCCAAGTGCGTTCCCTAGATTGGATGCTGATCCCTGGTATTAGAAGTATTGTCATATTTATTTTAAAATGTGTCTGCCTACTTTTTGTCCAACACTGCCTTGCACTGTCTTCTGAAAAAGAAAAGAAAGCCAGCTAGTTGAAACACATGAGAATAAATAATTTCATTTCTTGGTTGTCTCTTTTTTTGTTCTTATAACAGAAATTTCTGAACATTCTTTGTGACTTGCAAGAAGAAAAACTGATCCAACTTATCATTATGCACCTTCTTGGAGGTCTGCCAGTATCTCCATAATACAGTCTGGTTTTACTGGATTCATGGATTTCTACTGTAAGTGCTCCATCCTCAAGCTAAAATTTGGCAAGCTCTTTCATGATAGCAGTACTCTCTCCTGCACATAAATGTTGCTTTTCTCTGCAAACTGGCAGTAATGCTGGTGAAGCTTTTCTTTTATGGCTTCTATAGATTTTTGTTTACAGATAGGTAAATTCAGTCTAAGTGCTTGGACTGTCACCTTTTTATTGCGTATTTAACAAATTATTCAGACTTTATGGGGGAAACTTGCAGCTAAACTGAATTTGCATTTTGCTTTTCTACTCTTTTCCATCTCCATGCTTTTTTCATTATGGGATTGGTGTGCACTTGCTTCATAATTACAAGTTCAGCTTTGTTGCTGCTCGAAGCTGAGTTTCTTATGCTGTCTTGTTAATCCATTTTTCTGGATTTTCACATAGTTATTATGTAAGTATTGATTGGAAAAGGCTATAGTTTAGCTTTAGATGACTTACTTATTTAAAGTAACTTTTCACACTTCATTATCATTTGTTTTTATTGCATCCTGCCTTTTACTCTTCCACATCCTGAACTTCCTCATCTGCTTGCATTTTCAGGGTGACACTGCACACTAGGAGACTTTTGAGTTATGCTGTAAAACCTCTCCCAAAGAATATTTAAACCAAGCAAATCTACTTGTGGTGTCCTTCTTCCTCCTTGGTCACCAACTCCAAGGCTGGCCCATGTGAGACTTAGGATGAATTCAAGCAGAAATGCTTCCATTTATAATATTTTTTACCTGAACACTAGTTAATATTGAAACAGATGCATATATATTTGTGTGTGTGTGTGTGTATATGTATTATATATACTGAGGTGGTTATTTGGAGGCCTAACTGATCACTGAGCAATTTTAAAAAGCTGTCCCTGGTATGATTTATGTGGAAAAGTTCTGTCACAGCAGGTCTGTGTGAAGGGAGGTGTATCCACGTCACAAGCAAGAACCTTCATAAATAAATCCCAGAAGTTGAGGGGGAAATGTTCTCACGCCTCCCGACAATCCCATGGAGGCACAGGCGAGGCATCACTTGGGGAGCATTGTTCTGCCTCCTCCCTGAATAAATGGGGGATTGTCCAGCCACCTTTCTTTATGAGTAGTGAACCTGTCATTAATTCTTTTTGTTTGTTTTTTAAGCAAGATACTTTAAATCTCTAAGATTAGAAGTTTCGTGCCATTCAATTAATGAAATGACGCCACTCAAGAGCCATAAACATTAAAAAGCTTCTTGGAAGCAGGCTGTGGCCCAGTCCATTGGATAAATTGATTGATTACTTCTGTGGCTATTCCTAATAATCTGTAGCATTTTTTCATTAGGCAGAAAGTTGTTTTCCTATTTAGTATGCAAACGTGGGATCCGGAGCATTCTGCCCATGTGTTATGATTTCTTTTTTCCATTATACAATCACAGAATGTGTCACCTCCCTGTTTACAAAAGAAAAATGTAAGAGATAAAATTTGTGTTTAGTAAGGATTTTGATCTCCAATATATTAAAGAAATTAAAGCCCAGGCTTGGCAGAAAATCATAAATCATAGTTATGTGTTTCTCCAGAAGGATTTTATGGATGCTAGGGCAAAGATATTACCATGTGCACTCTGGTTATGTAGAAATGCCACTAGAGGCTATTTTCTTTCTTCAAAGGTGCCCTTTAAGCTCACAGAAAATTACTCTTAATAGAGTAAACACGCAATTTGCACAAAACTAACACAACGTGCGTCACAGAGAAAAAAGCCTAGTGAGAAATTTGTAATGAATTTAATCTTTCTTTCCTGCTGAGAATTTTCCCAGTTTTTTTTTCTTTTAAATGAGTCCTTTATTTAAAATTTTTCCAAGTATTTCTCCTATGCATTTTTTAGCTTGAGAGGTTTTCTTTTTTAAAAGTTTGACACTAAAATTTCCATTCTATGGATTGTGTTGTTTAATATCCTTTTCTTCCTGGATGAGATGAGTTCACTGGTGCTGAGATGTTTACAAATTCAGAAAGTGATTGCTATGAGGAACCTCAAAAACTCCCTTCTTTAGAAATATTTTTTTCCACTAACTGAAAATAGAAGTTTGTTGGGTTTTGAGTTGATTGTTGTCTTCGTTCTTCTCCACCCCCTAGCCCCCAGATTTGTCATCTTTCTTCACCCTTTTAATTTCACCTATTTCTCCACCCTTTTTCTTTACCCTTTTTCTTTCAACTTTTTCTCACACCTTTAAAAAAATATTTACCTGAAATCAGGAAAGAAAGATGTGGCTTCAGAGAGACCAGAACTAGTAGTCCTGAGGACTTAGGGTTTTAAATAGCAGACTTATCTCTGCTGTATGAAAGAACTCAATGAAAACAGTGGTGTATTCTAAAAAATGCTGAGGAAAATGTTGGCGAAAAAACCCCTCGAACAAAAGCAAAACAGTTTTTACTACTAGGGAAAGTTATCTTTTGAGGAAATCAGGGTATATTTCTGGCCTTTTTGCTATGGAAAAGCATCTTTGTCAAATGAATGGAACGGTGTAGTGAAATGAGCCTTGAGAAAGACAAAGGAGGACAGGAGATATTTTTTTCTGGGCCATACCCTGTCAATTGCATGACCAGACCACACTGCTCCTCCCTCTGCCCCTGGAGGTTTCCTGCTCAAGAGCTCTGGGCATCTTTTCCTTCTTTTGGAAGTTTGACCACAGATGAAATAGTGTAGATGGTAAATATGAGGGAAAGGAAGGGTTGGAGACATGAAACAAACGGTATTAAATTTGATGATTCCTTAATTTGGTTGACTGAATAATCAAGCCTGGAAACGGGAAAGGATATTAATGTCTTCATATTAATTTTTAGTGCTTATGTGCACTGTGCTCTCCTGAAGCAGGAACCTGTCTGAGCTGACTTCTCACAGCCTTCTCTCTCCTTTGCTTTGGCTTCCATACATTTCCAGCCCCTCCAGTGCAGTGTAGACCTGGCAGAGTTAAACCAGATGTTTGGGGTGTGCAGGAGAGACCTTGGCACAGGTCCTGGCTTGCAACCAGTCCAGCACCTCCTCTTCTGCTTCTGAGGGCAGGAAAGCTGCATCACTGCTGAAGCAAGCTGGTGATTCTGTATTGTTTGATAAACCTGGGGCTCAGGTGCTGCAGGCAGCAGTTCTCAGCTGTCCTGCTGGCACTGGTGACCCAGAGGACACAAGGACACTCAGGACAATGAGGAAGGAGGTTGTTCAGATATTTGCCATACTGGTTTGAGAAACACCGGGGCTCAGTTTCTCTGCTATCACAGATTTTGGATGTTAATTCTGCCACGTAGTTCCACATCTGTTGCCAAAGGCTCCTCTCCTCCCATCCTGTTGCTTGCTGTTTGTACAGACAGCACATGCATTCAGAGCTAGACTCCGTACTGCGAGGATGCATAACTTTGGAGTGAAATATTTATTTGACCTCAGTATTATTCAAATATTTCCCCATTTTCCACAGAACCACGCTGGGTGGCTCTGGAGACCTGAGGCGAGTCACTTGGGAAGAGAGATGTCCATATTCCGCAAAAAATGATCTACAGAAGGGGAAGCTTGGGAAGCGCTGCTCTGCAGTGATTCCCCCTGAGAGCAGTGGAATAGCAGCATCGCACGCCTGTTTCTCTGCTCTCTGTTCTGACAGGTACGCTGGGGCCTCTGATGGGCTGCAAGGACTGAAGGAAAGGTGCAGGCCATGAAGAGAACGCTTCTAAAAAATACTCGTTTTATATGGCAACTTCTAGAGTAGAGCTACACACTCCTACAGAGAGCAGCTCTCGGGTGGAGGCCCCTGCTGCAGTTTGCTTTAGTGATGGCAAAGTCAGTCTGTTCTTTGGAGCCGGAGCTGTGGCCCCGCGTGATGCAGGCTGGACCAGAGCAGCCAAGAGATGGACGATGCAATTGGCGTTTCTCTGGCGAGCCAGCTACGGCTGCAGTCTGAAACTCCCCAGGTTTTGCCGCTACTTTGCCGTTGCCTCCCGCCCAGGAGAGCCCGGCAATTGGACACGAGCGGATCGTAGCTGCCTGCAACACCCACCCGAGGCTCCCGAGTTACGTGACTCGTGTCACCCCCTACTGCAGAGCCCCCGCTCCGTGTGACGGGGCANGATGAATTCAAGCAGAAATGCTTCCATTTATAATATTTTTTACCTGAACACTAGTTAATATTGAAACAGATGCATATATATTTGTGTGTGTGTGTGTGTATATGTATTATATATACTGAGGTGGTTATTTGGAGGCCTAACTGATCACTGAGCAATTTTAAAAAGCTGTCCCTGGTATGATTTATGTGGAAAAGTTCTGTCACAGCAGGTCTGTGTGAAGGGAGGTGTATCCACATCACAAGCAAGAACCTTCATAAATAAATCCCAGAAGTTGAGGGGGAAATGTTCTCACGCCTCCCGACAATCCCATGGAGGCACAGGCGAGGCATCACTTGGGGAGCATTGTTCTGCCTCCTCCCTGAATAAATGGGGGATTGTCCAGCCACCTTTCTTTATGAGTAGTGAACCTGTCATTAATTCTTTTTGTTTGTTTTTTAAGCAAGATACTTTAAATCTCTAAGATTAGAAGTTTCGTGCCATTCAATTAATGAAATGACGCCACTCAAGAGCCATAAACATTAAAAAGCTTCTTGGAAGCAGGCTGTGGCCCAGTCCATTGGATAAATTGATTGATTACTTCTGTGGCTATTCCTAATAATCTGTAGCATTTTTTCATTAGGCAGAAAGTTGTTTTCCTATTTAGTATGCAAACGTGGGATCCGGAGCATTCTGCCCATGTGTTATGATTTCTTTTTTCCATTATACAATCACAGAATGTGTCACCTCCCTGTTTACAAAAGAAAAATGTAAGAGATAAAATTTGTGTTTAGTAAGGATTTTGATCTCCAATATATTAAAGAAATTAAAGCCCAGGCTTGGCAGAAAATCATAAATCATAGTTATGTGTTTCTCCAGAAGGATTTTATGGATGCTAGGGCAAAGATATTACCATGTGCACTCTGGTTATGTAGAAATGCCACTAGAGGCTATTTTCTTTCTTCAAAGGTGCCCTTTAAGCTCACAGAAAATGACTCTTAATAGAGTAAACACGCAATTTGCACAAAACTAACACAACGTGCGTCACAGAGAAAAAAGCCTAGTGAGAAATTTGTAATGAATTTAATCTTTCTTTCCTGCTGAGAATTTTCCCAGTTTTTTTTTCTTTTAAATGAGTCCTTTATTTAAAATTTTTCCAAGTATTTCTCCTATGCATTTTTTAGCTTGAGAGGTTTTCTTTTTTAAAAGTTTGACACTAAAATTTCCATTCTATGGATTGTGTTGTTTAATATCCTTTTCTTCCTGGATGAGATGAGTTCACTGGTGCTGAGATGTTTACAAATTCAGAAAGTGATTGCTATGAGGAACCTCAAAAACTCCCTTCTTTAGAAATATTTTTTTCCACTAACTGAAAATAGAAGTTTGTTGGGTTTTGAGTTGATTGTTGTCTTCGTTCTTCTCCACCCCCTAGCCCCCAGATTTGTCATCTTTCTTCACCCTTTTAATTTCACCTATTTCTCCACCCTTTTTCTTTACCCTTTTTCTTTCAACTTTTTCTCACACCTTTAAAAAAATATTTACCTGAAATCAGGAAAGAAAGATGTGGCTTCAGAGAGACCAGAACTAGTAGTCCTGAGGACTTAGGGTTTTAAATAGCAGACTTATCTCTGCTGTATGAAAGAACTCAATGAAAACAGTGGTGTATTCTAAAAAATGCTGAGGAAAATGTTGGCGAAAAAACCCCTCGAACAAAAGCAAAACAGTTTTTACTACTAGGGAAAGTTATCTTTTGAGGAAATCAGGGTATATTTCTGGCCTTTTTGCTATGGAAAAGCATCTTTGTCAAATGAATGGAACGGTGTAGTGAAATGAGCCTTGAGAAAGACAAAGGAGGACAGGAGATATTTTTTTCTGGGCCATACCCTGTCAATTGCATGACCAGACCACACTGCTCCTCCCTCTGCCCCTGGAGGTTTCCTGCTCAAGAGCTCTGGGCATCTTTTCCTTCTTTTGGAAGTTTGACCACAGATGAAATAGTGTAGATGGTAAATATGAGGGAAAGGAAGGGTTGGAGACATGAAACAAACGGTATTAAATTTGATGATTCCTTAATTTGGTTGACTGAATAATCAAGCCTGGAAACGGGAAAGGATATTAATGTCTTCATATTAATTTTTAGTGCTTATGTGCACTGTGCTCTCCTGAAGCAGGAACCTGTCTGAGCTGACTTCTCACAGCCTTCTCTCTCCTTTGCTTTGGCTTCCATACATTTCCAGCCCCTCCAGTGCAGTGTAGACCTGGCAGAGTTAAACCAGATGTTTGGGGTGTGCAGGAGAGACCTTGGCACAGGTCCTGGCTTGCAACCAGTCCAGCACCTCCTCTTCTGCTTCTGAGGGCAGGAAAGCTGCATCACTGCTGAAGCAAGCTGGTGATTCTGTATTGTTTGATAAACCTGGGGCTCAGGTGCTGCAGGCAGCAGTTCTCAGCTGTCCTGCTGGCACTGGTGACCCAGAGGACACAAGGACACTCAGGACAATGAGGAAGGAGGTTGTTCAGATATTTGCCATACTGGTTTGAGAAACACCGGGGCTCAGTTTCTCTGCTATCACAGATTTTGGATGTTAATTCTGCCACGTAGTTCCACATCTGTTGCCAAAGGCTCCTCTCCTCCCATCCTGTTGCTTGCTGTTTGTACAGACAGCACATGCATTCAGAGCTAGACTCCGTACTGCGAGGATGCATAACTTTGGAGTGAAATATTTATTTGACCTCAGTATTATTCAAATATTTCCCCATTTTCCACAGAACCACGCTGGGTGGCTCTGGAGACCTGAGGCGAGTCACTTGGGAAGAGAGATGTCCATATTCCGCAAAAAATGATCTACAGAAGGGGAAGCTTGGGAAGCGCTGCTCTGCAGTGATTCCCCCTGAGAGCAGTGGAATAGCAGCATCGCACGCCTGTTTCTCTGCTCTCTGTTCTGACAGGTACGCTGGGGCCTCTGATGGGCTGCAAGGACTGAAGGAAAGGTGCAGGCCATGAAGAGAACGCTTCTAAAAAATACTCGTTTTATATGGCAACTTCTAGAGTAGAGCTACACACTCCTACAGAGAGCAGCTCTCGGGTGGAGGCCCCTGCTGCAGTTTGCTTTAGTGATGGCAAAGTCAGTCTGTTCTTTGGAGCCGGAGCTGTGGCCCCGCGTGATGCAGGCTGGACCAGAGCAGCCAAGAGATGGACGATGCAATTGGCGTTTCTCTGGCGAGCCAGCTACGGCTGCAGTCTGAAACTCCCCAGGTTTTGCCGCTACTTTGCCGTTGCCTCCCGCCCAGGAGAGCCCGGCAATTGGACACGAGCGGATCGTAGCTGCCTGCAACACCCACCCGAGGCTCCCGAGTTACGTGACTCGTGTCACCCCCTACTGCAGAGCCCCCGCTCCGTGTGACGGGGCATCTCCGCGGGCTGGGGACGGGCTCGGGGGTATTTCACGGGGCTGGGGGCGGGCTCCGGAGCATCTCCGCGGGCTGGGGGCAGGCTCCGCGCTCTGCCCCCGANTTGTTATTCTCCCCCGCTTCGCTCTCCGTTAAGGTGGTCCCGCGCGGCAGCGGCTCCTCGCCCCGGGAGCGCAGGGCTCGCCCTGGCACAGCGCGGCCGTGCGGGGGGTGGGTGGATGCGTGGATGGATGGATGGATGGATGAATGGGTGGGTGGGTGGATGGGCATCCGCCCCACCCGCTCCCGAGCAAAGTTGGCGAGGGCAGCGCAGCCTGTGCTACCCCCGGCCCTCCGCCAGCCCCGGGGCGAGGTGGCACCGGCGGGGACGCGGAGGGGCAGCGCCCCAGCCCCGGGCACCTGCCCGGAGCGAGCCGCCTCTGCCCCGGCCGCCGATGCCCCCGCCGCCTTCACCCCGCTGATAACTCTGAGCCCTTTCGCATGGGCACGGGTGCGTTAGGCGTCCTGTGTTTCAAAACTTTTAATTAAAACAAGCAAGAAGCTTGTTCCCCACCGAAACCTCCTTTTGGCTCCCTAGCGGATTTGTGTCCGATCGTTTCGTTTGTATAGGATGTGTATCAATGTGTTGAAGTCGTGTGTGTGTGGATGTGAACGCGTGTGAATTTACGGAAACAAAGCATGAATGGTTTGCTGTCTTTTGCTGCGTTAATTTTTAAGATGACATTTGCTGAAAACCCATGCTAGGTTTCAGGGAAAAAAAAAATAATGACAACTGGACACTGAGAAATTGATTTAAATACTTGAAAAGAAGCCCTAAAAGACCCTTGTCCTTTCCCTATTAAAAAAGAAGAAAAAACAACAAAAAAAAAGAAACGGAGCTTTTACTTGCTTGCACAGTGAAGGCACTCGGCATGACCAGGATGTCCAGTGCAATTATCTTTAGGGATAAAATCCAGAGGCCAAAGGTTGTGAAGAACTTCTAGCACCCAACAACCATGGAAACTTGCACCTGCTTGAGTTAGATGGTTTTGTAGAGAAGCTCTGAAAGCTGTCAGAGCAATTATTTTTCCCTTAGCAATAATGCTGATGTACTTATTGATATTCTGGGCCCTTGTGCGATACGGCGGTGAGATAACAACTTTAAATGATCTCTGGAAGGGAGAGAGAAATATAATAAAAAAATAAATAAGGAGAGATGCAAACTTTACAAGTCGTGGGTAATCTTTAATCACTTAGTATCATTGCTAGGAAATAATTATAGTACCATTATACAAGAAGAGCAATATGTCATCTGTTTGTATGATTCATGTAAATTTGTTTTGTATGCAGTGCTTTGTAGGTTTTTTTAAATGAGTGTGCTTTCAACAGTCCCTTTTAAACCTCCAGATAGGAGCTATTTTGTAAATATTGTCATCTCTCAAAAATCATTTTCAGAAATGAAAGCAAGAGTGTGAATAGGGGTTACTGTTGTCTTATTAAGAGCTCTTTGGGAATGGTTGTGGTTCTGTCAGTCAGCGGAGCAGCTCTGCCTCCATGGCGGTGGCAGGCAGACACATTCTGCAAACTGACACTGACTGTGCCAGAGAGATATTGGAGCATTCCAGTTTGCAAAAAAAACCCCGCTTTTTGTGTCTTTGTTTCGAGTCACTGGCGCTGAGAATTGAGAAAGGAGGGAAAATATGGGTATCATACGGAATGCATGTTAAGTACACTTGTCCAAGTCAGCTTTCAGCAAATGCTGCCTCCCTTCTGTCTTTTCAGCTTCAAGAGCTTGTACAAGATGAGCAATATTTGTAGAATTGGTAGTGAAAACAGCAGTAAAAGTGCAGTTACTGGAGAGTAACCTGCTTTTGAGTGGCTTTTTTTTTTTTTTTCAAAGTATATGTTTTGCTATGCTTTTCAGAAACAGGAATACTGAGAGTTTCTTTTAAAAAGAGAGATCAACTTTAAAGGGCTTTTAAAAAAAATTTTTAACCCTCCATTTAGGAAAGCTCAGTAATTCTTTTATTTGTTTACACTACACGGATTGATCGTGTGAGTTTAGAAATTTTAATTATTATAATTTGCTGACCCACTAATTTGATGAACAACTGTTAGCATGCAGCTTTAAATTATGTCAGAAGATGATGTTTTTCTCTATTAAATAATCTTTTTCTAACCACTTCATTTACATTTCTGCTGTTGTTCCCATAAATTTCCTCCCAAAACTAGAGATAGATGTTTCTGCATTTCTCTGGAGTATTTAGAAAAGTTTCCTTTTTCCACTACTGAGAATAAAAAAAGATGTATTTTGGACAGCGTTTGTTAATGTAGGCATGGAGATAAAAAGTCTACCTTTTTCCCTACATTTTATATTAAAGCTACTGTTGAAATTTTCCCCATAAGTTGTTTTAACAAAGGATGGAACTAATTTTTGGTGTGTTTATACAGCTTAATCTAACTTCTAGGGGATGGAAATGTTGCAGTGGGCACGTAACACGAGTATGGGCAGAGCTATCAGAGAAATATTTCCTAAATTTATTTGACTTGAATTAATTATTTCTCTTTTTTAAAATCCAACTTCACTTAACGTTTGCAATTAATATTAAAGCTGATGACTGTTAGTGGTAATACTGCAATGGAAGTGGATGGGATGAAGGGAGAAAAGGAAGAAAGAGGGGCTGAAGACAAACTGCTGGCTTACTGCACTTTGTGGTGTTCAATGCATTCCTTTCTTGTCTTTTTCTTGGAGAGCTTGAGATTTTCTTAATTTGCTTCATCTCAGAGAAGTCTCATTTAGAGTTTTTTCTGGATAAAAAGTAAAATTTCCCCCTCGAGTTTGTTTTCAAACTCTCTGCCGTGCTCATGAGAAATCTGCCTGCGTTTTCCCTACGCAATCACAGGAGCTCAAGGAGGTTCTCTGAAGTTCAGATTTATCTGTGTTTACTGGCAAAAGGTGTGTGCCATTTTCTGCGGGGCAGGAAGTGTCAGGAAGATTTAACATCCAACTTTTCCAGTTTGGAGTTTGCAGACTGAACCCTGTAGGTGCACAGAAACCATGGGTTCTCCTGTTCCATTCCGTTGGGTATTTTCTGCTTGGTGAGGATTGTGTTTCTTTTTTCTTAGAAGGATGCAATTCTCTTTCTGAATAATTCCTGTGGTATCAAGAAATCGAATGAGTTCTGTCGTTCTTTAATTTAATAATTTCTCTTCAGTCTCTTCTGTAACTATATTGCCTGCCTGAGGGTACCAGCCACCTTAATTTCACTGTTTTATAACCCACAACAGTTAACACTTGACCTAGGTCATTAACAGGATTATCAGCAAATTTGTTTAAGCTTTTACTGACAACCTGAATTGCTTCAATAATATTTTGACTGTGCAGACAGGAAACTTCTTGTAACCTCTCAATCTAGCATAAAATTAATTTGTTGAGAACACAGCTACCAAAAGATCAATACGGGAAATCTGCTTACAGTACTTGGTTTCAAACAGTGCCTGTTTTGGGTTTACAGTAAGAAGGTTCCAATCTGCCTCTCTTTTCAGTCCGTATTGGATTTGGAGATGCAGTTTCATCCTCTGAGCATTGATTACCATCTCAGAACTTTGCATAACGGTGCAATTAAGTGCACCATTTTTATCTGAGCTGGTCTCTGTTAACACTTAAAGTTGCTGAAGACAATTTGCTGTGCCTTTCTAGTCGTGACAGCTCTTGGTGTGGTTTTGAAAAATGTGCTGCTTGCACATGGAACAAAATGCTTGCCCAAGTCTTGCAAGTGATTTTGGGACAGTCTGGAAATGCTGGGAACTTCTCAATAGAATCAGAAGGGGGAAATGCTTTTTACAAATTTTACTTTGCTCTATGTCACGTATCATTAGGTCAGGATAAGTCTCCATTTCTTGTGACACAATTCCTGCTGCTGCCCCTGGCTTGCAATTGAGTGTTTATCTGCAGAAGAAGCTAAAAGTGGGTTTGGAAGTCTGAATGTGATACCTTTTAAAATTTAGTTTCAGAAAGCTCAGTCATGATGGGCTAGAGGACTGTTTTTCATACAGCTGTGTCTTATTCAAAGCTTCTGTGCTTAATCCTAAGGTGTACAATTAGACAAATAACAAACATGTTTTAAAATTCACACCATGGTGGTTTTACAACCAGGAGAAGTTGGGTAAATGCATCATTTTCTGACAACATTTTTGATAGTAGGCTGTAACACGTGGAATAACTTATTTTCTTTACTGTTTTTCTCTGGGCTTTTTCTTGACTTACTATTTCAGCATAGTGTGTTAAAAAGTAAAATCTCTGAATTGGCTATAGCAAATTTAAAGCAGGTGTTTGAAACACAGAGATGTGCAAATTGAACACGGCAATTAATTCTTACTGCAGTTACTTTGGATACAACATATTTGCTGCCCAGCGAAGCACTCAGGGCACGGAAATGGGTCAGAACACTCTTCTGTACCCTCAGCTTCAGCAAAGACACCACCAGATGGGCAGGCACAAAACAGACAATAGGCACAGCAAGTTTAACAGTTGTTTACACAAAATCCTTGCAAATCAGGAGTGCGTTCTGATTGAACATCAAATTTTTCATTCCCATCTGGGAGGATGTACAAATTAGTTTTAATTTTTTTTTAAATTATTCTCTGCTGGAGTTAGGTAAATTGCTATTAGTATACTTACTTTTTGATTCTGTTGGAGAACTTGTGAGTTTTCCTCTAGGAAAATGTCTATAATTGCCCTTGTTCTTGTAATCCCCACTTGATGAAAGTTTAGAAATACGGATGCAGGTGTTCATTTTCTTGTTTTCAGAGCTCTGGATTTTATCACCAGTGAGGGTCACTACAGAGCTGTTACCAAATACCACAGTCCTGTTTGTGGAGTTTTATACAGAGCCTGAGTTAGTGCCATACCTGTAACTCGTGCAGCTTTGTAGCTGCTCTTTGATTTTTCTATGAAAGAAAATAAAAATGAATCAATAACTGGAGCAGAAATCATGCCCTTATTTTGGTGAATTTCAAAGCTCTGCTCCGTGGAGCTGGTATTGAAACCCACAAGGTGATTGTGACAAAATTGGGTGTTTCCAGAGTTGTCAGATAAATCTCCAGAGGTGGGGCAGAGGGTTTTCCCTAACCCACTGCCTTTCTAAAACGTAATTCCAGCATCCAAAGAGTGCTTTTTCTGGAATGAAACATTTCCTTTCTTTTGCATTGTTAGATTTGTTGAAGCATTGCTGAAAATATATTTGCGAGGAGGAAAAGACTTGCCATAAGAAATGACAGAGTGAAAGAGAATAATTTTTTTGTTTACAAAAGCATCTGACTACTGTTAAATGATCCTTTTTCCTAAATACTCACCACAGTGGGGTAACCCTCATTTCTATAAACATTTCAGAGCAGTAGCTTTTTTTAAAAAAAAAAGACGTATTTAAATGGCCCTAAACAAGAACTAAAACTTTTAAAAGAAAATAGGTTAATTCAGAAGATTAGATATGAAGTCCCAGGAGTGTAATTTTGGAAACAGAGCGTGGTAGCAATTTGTGGGTTTAGGATTGTATTCCCCAGCAGTAGTCTTGTGTTTTTTAGTTTCTTAGGCGCTTGCTAAATCCAAGTGTGAGTGCTCATTTTGCAGTGTGAAACAGATGCAACATTAAAATGCAGTCCCTTAAATGGAAAGTTCCTTTCAAATTTCTGCAGTGAATGAATGAAAGAAATAAAGATGTAGAAATAAAGATAATCCTGCCTGAAAGAAACCTTGGGATGCTGACAGAAAAGTTCCAGTCAGCGAGAGTGACGGGGAGCCAGAGTGAAGCAGCAGCACATAAAGCCTTAAATTTGCAGCGATGTTACTAAATCAGACACATTGTAAGCAGAAACTTTTGTACCACTCTTTTCTTTTATTTTTTTTTTTTTTTTGTTCATTTAACTACCAGGTCCTGCTGTTTCAGGCAAAATATGGAGGAAAATCTGATTAATCTACTGGAAAAATATTGATGAAAGAAGAATAGCAAACCAAACGAACAGTGCTTGAAACTTGCTAGCAATTAAGAGAACAATAGGTTGAATGTTAAGGTTCAGGCAGGGTAGTTTAGTGTAATATAGTGTGGGAATGGTGCTTTTTTTTAATTTCCAGCTGGTTTCTCATAATGTTTTTATATCTATATTTGGATAGAAAGATTTGCATGGCATTGGTCTTTATTTTTTTTTTTTTCAAACAATAATTAAACCTGCTCAAGTATAGCTGCCTCGCGTAAGAGGACAGTAATTAAAATCTGAAACTTTTAAATTGGTGCCTAGGAATGGAGGGGTTTGTGGAAAATCTAGAATGACAAGTTACTCTTTAAATAAATTGCAGTTAAAGCACAAAAATATGTTTTGGTCCGTGGTAGGCTTCCCACAAACTTTGTGCAGTAGCAAATAACAACAAGTGACATGGGATTTCTTAATTTAGTTGCTGAGAAGTTAGAAGGCAGCTAGAGGGGCTTTGTTTGATTTTTTTGAGAGGCAAGGCTTTTTGAGAGATCCCTTTTGGAGAGGGAGAGAAAGATTAAGGGAAGAGAATAGGTAGGCAGAGATGAAGTGAAAGTTGGATTTGAATATTAAAAAAATCAGGCCAAAATCCAAACTGTCTCTGATTAATGACAAAGTTAGGAACCCGGAATTCGGCCCTGCCATGGATCTGAACAGTGAGCAAAGCACAAATTAAGAAATTCCTTGCCTCCCTGAAAGTCTGAGCTGTGTTTACATTAGTAAGCTTCGTGCCTCTGATTTACCAGTGGTGAATTTCAACAGAGGCTGCAGTTAAGAAAGGGTAGAGGCATTTTTACCATTCTATTTAATCTTGCTCTGACAGTGCTTTCTTTAAAAAAGGAAAAAAAAAAAGGAAAAGCAAAGCAAGTTATGTCTGCCCAGCCTTAATGTTCATGGAGAATACTGACTTGAGGCCTTTATATTCAGACAGGTTCTGAGATGCTGAGGGCCTTACCCTGAAAAAACTTTTCTCCCATGCGTGATTTACCTCAGAGAACAAATGTGCTAGCAATGCTTGAGAGTTCAGTGTTCCTGGACTACGTGGTTCCAGCTGTGGAATATGTTCTGTGCTCACCCAAACTCTCTAAAGAAAACCCAGCTGTACGGAAAACTCATCAGGTTCTTTATTCCCAGCTCACCTACCCACCCTTCCTCTCATGCCTGTGCCATTTTTTCTGTCCCCTCCCAGAAATCAACGTTCAGCCAGAAAGGGTAGAAGGCAAAGCTCCTCTTTTTCTGATTTTTAGGGCTGTGTGTCCAGTCCTTTTTTACTAAAAGCTGTTTTCCAGAGAGGGGATGCTTTGACCCTATGGATGCCCAGAAGAAAAGACACAAGAGAAGAATTAAATGTTTAATGGCATTGCTTTTCCTGAAGGATGGGCTAGTGCTAGACAGAGGGTGTGCAAGAAATTAAAACAGAAATTTTCCATGTAAACCAAGCAAAGAAACACTGGAGAAGAGGCGTGAGGAACATGCTTAGTTTGTGGAATAGAATGGAAACCCGAGCCCTTTGTGGTAAGGTGGTGGAAGCAGAAGCAGAAGACAGGGGTATGAAAAAGTGTCTTGTGGGTGGATGGGAATAGAGCAGTCATTCAGTCATTTACCTTTGTTATAAATATTTGTGTTTCTCACATATGGAAATAGTGAGAAAAGATGTTGGTGGGGTTTTGGTTGCAAAGGCAGCAGATGAAGTCGGGGCAATTCCATTTTTCATACAGATAGCTTGGCACACATGTTCTGCATTAATTACCTCCATAAATTCTGTTAACCTGGCAAACAGTGAAAATATCATGTTGGTGACATCACTGTATTGGAAAATAAAAATGGGTTCAGCATCTTGATTTTCTCAGCATGACATTTGAGGAGATTTCTTCTACTATTGGCATTTTACTCCTGCAGTTTGCACCATGATGTTGAGTCATTTTCTCCATGGGTTTATTTTATCTGTGGAACAGCCATGTAAGGACCCAAGCATTCCATGTAGGCTGGAGCTCTTTATTCGTGGATGTAGAGAAGAAAAGCTTGACAAAATTACCAGGGCACACTTGAGTGCGTGGCTTTCCATGTGTAGTACTTCAGGATTCTCAGAATTGTTTTACGATTCTAGACTTCTGTGTTTTAAACTTAGAAAAACAAACCTCAACCAAGCCCAACCCAACTCTCTATAGTTTTGTTTTTCTGTGCCCCATGCAAGGAGTTCCTTAAAAGCAAAATTTTTTTATGAGTTGTGGCATGCTGCCAGTTGGTTTGCTTGGGGGATATCACAGCCTTTTAAACAAATGAATAGTCATTTCCTGGACTTATGCTCTGGTCCTTGTCTCAAAAATTTCTGTCCTCCAAAGAGGTATTGATCATTTGCTGTGGTTTTTGTTGATTTCAGGACCTTGAATATGTTTGAACTGCAGTAAAATCTGTGAGAACCTCGGAACTTTTAGTTGTGGGTGTTGTGTGTGCCCAAGAGTCTCTTCTGTGACACTTTTTAGTGCCTAGAATTCTAGAAACTGAGCATGTCATAGTAGGTTTGGAATTCTCAGCTTACCTTAAGTGAACTTGGGCACTGTGACTCAACATTTATTTTCCCCTTTAAGTTGCTAAAAGTCTTCCTAAAGGGGATCTTTGTCACGCTCCAAATCTACCAGACCTTCAGAGAGCTCAATTCTGTAAAACCAGTGAATACTGGAAATTAACTTTTTTTTTTCCAAGGGAATGTAGAAGTAAAAATAGTTAGATGTGCAGTGTGGTTAAACCTTTCTGAGAAGTGCTTTAGAACTTACTAAAATTATTTGAGTAACGTTTGCTGTTGAGTTTTGGCTAGACATAACGTGTGGTGCCATTTTATGTGCCTCAGGGTTTGGGCACCCAGTGGGACTGATAAATATGGCACATCCTACAAGAGACCCACTTCTATTCTGGGCTGATAAAAGGCAGGGATTGGCAGGGTTTAGGTAACTGAATCTCATCTGTAGTTTCAGGGTATTTTTTTCCTCTGAGAGGGGAAGAAAACTTGGGTTTTAAAGGGAATTTAAACTCCCTTTCAACACAGTAGCCCCCATTTTGCATTTGCATGTTTAACGTGGTGCCTCAGTGATATCTGATTTAATGCCAGAGTGGTGGAATGGAATGAGATCCGTAGGATTTGTGTTTGAATGTGAGTTCAGCTAAACTCTAATTCAGGTATCCTGAAGCTTTGTGCCTCCTGCTTTTTGTAGGAGGTACTGGAGAAGGACCAATTGGAACTGTTAAAAAAAAAATGCAAAGAAGTGAAGGCGACACAGTAATTTGGAACCCATTAGGTTAATCCATTTTTAATTTTTATATCCCTGTCTTAATGAAAAGAACTGGCACATATCAACTTACAGGAAATAGCCTAATAAAACCGAAACCTTATTAGGCCCCTTTGATAAACAGTGCATTCCAGCCCACCACCAGTCATATGTTTTTGCATACTTAGAAATTGAGCTTTGTGCCACTTTAACAATATCAAGAGAACGCTCATGTTTCAAAGTAATAAAAGAGAAATGAAAATCTGCTTTGCCTGTGTTCATCACTGAGAATGGGTGGATGGTTGTCCCTGTTCCACAGGCAGGCTCCATGCTTAGCAAAAGGAGAAAGACCACTGGAGAGCTTCCACTTAACATCGAGTGCAGGTGATATTTTTATTTATAGGCATTCCTGCATTGCTGGTTGCTGTCCTGCATTCCCCCCTTCGTGGCAGCCTTTTGAGAGAAACCTGCAGTGAGGTTGCTGCTTTGGCTGCTTCTGCTTATTTTTCAGCTGTAGGAAAAGCTGGGGTATCTAAATCTGGCCTCAGACGCTCTTGGGGAGAGTATTCGATAAGAAAAGTAAAATCTGGGAGGAGGAAAATTAAATTCTTCCTCTTCAAAAGCCACAGGAAGCTGCCATAAAATTAGAATTTGCCAGATCATCCGAATTGATGGTGGAAGCTTTTATGTTCTGCAGAAGCAATAATCTCTAGGGTAGCTTGACATATTTTGCTAGTCTTTTGTCTTTTCATCTGATATTTGTAACAAAATCTCTTAATTTTGGAAAGTTTTTGTTGAACATTGAAATGAAAATAATGGAGGCTTGGTCTTTCCAGTCTTCTCTGAAGATTCCGGTGTTCAGTATTGCAGCAACTGTTTTTTTAATTCATTTTGGCTTTCGCTTGCTTGTTCATCCCTTGCCCCCATCCTGGTGGAGTCCTTCAGTCAGCAATTTGACCAGAGATTGAACATGACAGTTGCCAAATTTGGAATGTTCTGCACAAAATCATATTTGTATTGTAGAGCGTCACAGCGCAGGCAAGGAGGGTTGGAAGAGCAGACCTCCCAGGGCTGTGTGTCTCTCCCGGAACTGCAGCCTGGCTTTGGGCTGCAGCAAAAATCTCAGGTTTGGAGAAAAGTTTTTTAGTAAATGGGCCAAACTGTTGGCATGTGGGCTGGGGAAGTGCTGCAAAGTTCTACTGTCTGTTTTTAGATCATTTTCTTCTGAGCAGTGCTAACATCTTCACTCCAGTGTCTGAGGGGAAATGCAGGGCCATAAAATCACAGGAGGCTTGACTTTTATTATTGGACAAGCAGCAAATGAGGCTACTTCGAACCAGGCTTCACTGTTGGGCACCCTTTTTCATGTGATGTCCCTTCCAAAGGTTTCTTGGTCTGCCTTAGCCTGTTTCAGCATGATTTTGGCAACATCAGCAGGATAGCTGATCCTAGCTGGCAATTAAAATTGCATTCAAGTGCAACTCCGGCCTTGCCTGGGTTCTGCCAGTCTGTCTGTAAGTGTTGGTTGTAGCCCCAGAATAATCTAAGACACAAAGGTACTCTGCTGCCACTGCTGGGGCAGTGGAGAGTTGGGAAGACTCAGGTCTGTGCTCAGAGCTGGGTGAAAATACAGGTGTAAGCTCCCTTTGCTGGGAAGGGTTCACCGTTCCAAAAATGAACATCAGGCTTTGCGCTGACTCCGCTCTGTCCCACCCCAAAACCAAGTTCTGGCTGACTTCCTGCCACAGAGTATTTTCTTTGCTGCTGGGGATTATATGGCACATTTCAATTGGACATTCACCATTTTAATTTTTTTTTTAGGTTGCACAGCAAATTTAATTTTCCCCATTTGTTGGCATTTTTCTAATAACTGACTAGTATATTTCTAAACTGGCAGTTTGATGCCAAACAAGAAAAGACAACCTGGTGGTGTGAGGGTTTTTTTATGCATTTTTAAAAAATATTAATGGGAAATGTTAATTAGTCGAAGAAAAAATATTTTATCTGTCTTTTGACATTGGCTATTGCTCTGTGTTTTCTTTGTAAAGACGACAATTTGGAAGTGGTTTCCAGTGGTGAAGTTGTTTGTGGGTAGTTCTCTAAATATTTCAAGTTGCAAGATAGTGTCTCCTAGCAGGCTTTCCTCATTTCTTAGGCAAGGAAGGAGAATCTCAGAGTGATTCTACCTGGCACAACATTTGGGGTATTCATACTATATTCAGTTCATTGTAGCAGTTATTACTTCACGTGTTTCTGGACATGCTGCAGCTTTCAGACTGTGCTCAGGAATCCCTTTTGTTTAGGGTTCTTTTCTTTCCCTGACATTGCTCCTGATGGAACATGCTGTGTTAGTGAGCCCTGAACCATCACTCCCAAATCTGGAAGCAGTTTCTGGCAGCACGAGTGTCGTGTTCCGCCCAAGCCTCCATTCATCTTCTGCTTGATGCCATGAGAGGCAGAGTGAGGGAGCTTTGTGTTTCACATCCACATCCCTACTCCAGTTCTGGAAAGAGATTCATTTTTTCCCTGGAAATCCACATGGAGGGAGCTGATAATGCTTTTTCCTGTGGTTGTGTGTGGGGAAGGTCAGGAGAGGCAAGCAGGAGAGAGCCTCTAGAAAGAGAACTTGTTCTTAATTGGCAATTTGGGGGTGTGCTGCATTGGCAGAAATACTGCATTGTAGTGTGGTGAGCAGGGCTGTTGTACAGGGGGACCAAATCACTGATTTTCAAAGTCAGAAGTCATGGCTGCTCATCTTAATACCAGTAAATTCTCCCTCAGAATTACCACCAGCTTTAAGCCGAGTTAATTACGTGATGGGAACCAGTGCAGGACACTGAGATAGTTAGACAGCACTGTACTTATTTATTTATTTAAAGTTGCTTTATGAGAGCTCCTCTGTGTCTCCTCAGCACAACCAGGAATCCTTTCCAAGGCATTCTGCTGGAAAAAATCCGTAGCAACAAAACTGTTCAGCTTTTTTAAGAGTTACCCCTGGTAACTGGCTGGTCAACCTCGGAAATTTTTGTAGGAACCAGCTGAGTGATGGTCACACAGTTTTGCAGCAGGGGTTGGTACAAGGAGAGCAAATGAGTTGTGTGAGAAGCTCATAAACTTCTTTCATCTAGTAAACACATGGCTATAGGCATTTGTAGGATATTTAACTATTGGCTTTCATTTAACTTTAATTGTATGCGGAAAAACAATGAGGCTCACACTGAAAAATGCCTGCCAGTGATGATCTGACTCAATATATCGTTATGAAACATTTCATGAATTGGTTCACAGAAAGGACCTGACCAAGTGTTGTATTTTGTTACACTAAAGGATCCATCAGAATTGAAAGAAGCTGTAATGAGTTAATGTAGGAATCAAGTGCTTGTGTGTAGTTTTGCTTTTTTACTTTTTACCTAACCATCCAAATCCATGAAAAAAGAAATAGATGAGGCAATGAATTTCTAACCCATTCTTTATGTATTTCTTCAGTCTTAGTGTAGAGAAATGCTATTTTCTCCTCCAGTTTCCAGATTAGTATGTAGTGGTAGGACATGCAATGACAAAATGTACCATTGCCTCTCCCCATCATTTTTGTCTAGAGACCAGGATTGCATCCTCTAAGTTCTGCATTAATTGTTTCCTCTCTATTGAGGTGTGCAACTCTCTCTTGAAGTCACAAGGAAAATGAGTGTCCTAGAAGCTAGAAGCTTTTACCAGGGAGAGGGAGGTGGTTTTTTGTCAGGTTACTGCTTGAAAGGAAATACATTTTTTGCATTTTTGATACTGTTAAAGAACAGCACAACACACATCTGAACCAGAAGCCTCCTGTAGCCAGTGTGAAAACCTCTCTTGTAAGGATTTCTAAACTGTAGTGAAACAGGTTTGAGCCTGGAAAAGTGTGGAAAAGTTAGTGGTTCCAGTCTGAAGGAGATGAGGAAGGTGGAATGAAGGAGAGGAGGGGAAAAATAGTTCTTAACTTGATAGATTTGATCCTGATGATGTCAAGTTGCCCCATGGCCGAGGTACCTGCCTGTTGTGGGGGACTCTGAATATTTAATTGCCACCCATGTCCTGTTGTGAGGGCAAGCTGGACCTGCTGGGCAGGTGTAGAGAGTGGAAGCTACTACCAGGCTGTGGGTCCATTGCCTGGTAATGTTTTGCAGGTGAAACTGGTGAGTTTGGGCTGAATTCATCAATTTCAGAGTGGCTGCAATCATGCTTTCAAGGAGCTCATTCTTAAAGAATAAATATGTCACTTAAGTTTACTCCTGAGTGATTTGCCTCAGCCACTTCTTGCCAAGTGATTTACCTCAGGAGCCACACTTCCTTCAGCACCGTGCATGGCAAACAGATCTGTCCCATCCCGGGAGATCCAGAATCTGTGGGAATTTCTACTAACAAAAACGAGAAGTGCACTTTTTCCTTCTGAGTTTTTATTACGGTTTCCTTTCTACAGATGCAAACCTTGCTGCAGAATAGCCTGCCTAGGGCCCTGTGCACTCAATAAAGGACTGACTGGTTTTCCTTTGTGTACGTGATTGAGGACTTGATTCAGAGCTAAGGAATATGTAGCACTGGATTATGGTCTTTCTGTCAGATTAGTAGAGATATTTTGTTTATTGATGTAGATAAAACAATGCTATTGTTTTCTTTTAAAGGGGAGTATAACTGCAGGGGGAAACATTTTTCCCACGTAGATGGCAGAGCAGCTCACTCATGGCAGTATAGCAGTACATATATATCCATACAAAACGCAAATATGTGTGCACACAAATGTAGAAAATATGTATGTTTATGGTTCTTTATGACACAGTCTTATTTATAATCCTGTTCACCCATGTCTCCTTCTGTGCATCCTAATTAACAGTAAAAATAATGCCTTCAGAGCTCTCTCTTTTTTTTTAAGTGCTGTCCAAAATTAGACAGCAGTTAAAAGGAGAATGATGAAGTAATACAAATAGCTTAACTCAGCTGATACTCTCCCTCAGTTTTTTTGCTTCCTATTCTTCTGTTTACTTGGAGCACCAATGCTCAGGCCATCTGATTCTGTGGGCAGTGCCAACCCTTTGGGTTAACAGATAGAAATTGAAGCTGCTCAGACTGCAACAGTGGCCACCTCTAATAGATCTGTCATTGTCAGGTGTTAAAATTTCCTAGCATATGCTGAGATTTATTTCATTTCTCATGATGATTAATTTCTGTTCTGAACGGAAAAAAAACCATAAAGGGGTGTGGGGGCTGGTGAACACACCCAACAAGAGTAAGCCCAGATTGCATATAATAAATATTACAGTGTTGCCATGTTGAGTATTAATACTTCATTAGTTTATATTTATGTAGAGGAGTTTTTTTTGGGTTTTTTTTGTACAGTATTTTATATAAATTCGCCTGTTCTGCTTCATGTTGATAAAAAAGTGGTTACTTAGGGACGTGTGTGATCAAGCACTTGGAGACTGTATGGCCAAGATGAGGAAGAGAATTTATTTTTGTACTTGTATGAAACAAGTAACTAAATGCCAAAGGAAGAATATCCTTTAATTTGGATACCCTTTATTTATTTTAAATACCTTTCGTGTCTAAAAATAGGTGTAAACCCACTGAGATTTGATTGACTGGAAAATGTCTGTCAGACTGTTTACAAATAAAATCTACCTTCTTACTCTGAAAATTATTGCATGGCACAAAAAAAAAAAAGGTAACAGCAAGATTTGCAGTCAGTTGATGACCCTCTTTAAAAGTAGGTTTGTCTGAACTTGTAACATTGTAAATAATTACTTTTGTATCTAATGTGTTACACATGACATTTAGAGAACACTACTGCAAGACAATCTGAGAACAAATTAGATCAGAACGAAGAAGGAACTGCAGGAAGGACTTTAATCAGCTTTCATTATTTATTCCTGTATGCAGAGAAAATTAGAGATGCCAAATCAAATAAGGCCTTTAATCAAATAATGATTCAAATATTCAGATCTCACCAGTGCAGTTAGATGCATTGACCCAAATTTCAGGCATCCGAGGGGAAAACGCTGTGGTTTGTGCAGCTGATAGAAGAGTTCTGTTCCCACCCCCTGCTGCAATTAATTTAGCCAGTGATCCATTGTTTGTTTCTTGTCACTTTTCTGGTTTTCATAAGTTCCCCTGTCTGCTCTTCATAGTGTTTTAAGGTAAACAAGACGATCCTTTTAATTTTTCTTGTCATTTTGTTCTGTGCAGCTTCACTGCCAGGCCACCTGAACAAATCAACTGCTCACAGGGTCCTCAGATAAACACAGCTCTGGGTGTGGGTAACTGAGGTTCACTGGGCAGAGGCAAACCAAACTCACTGCTCTTCGTTGTGTCTTCTTTTGTAGTTAATCTGCTGGATTCAAAAACAATTCAAGGGGAGCTGGGCTGGATCTCCTACCCGTCACATGGGGTGAGTTCACTAGAGTGTGAAATGGAAAAGTGCTGCTACAGACCAATGTGCTATTTAACCATTGTTTCCTCTTCAGAGGACACCGTGCAGTAATGCTGGGTCTTTGGAAGTGCTGTGGATGTGCAAAATATGGCTTATGTAGCTGTGGGGCCTTCTCTTTAGAACATGTATCCCACTGCAGGTAAACCCCAGGAAGGGCTTGCTCCTCGTGGAGAAACATGAAAGCAAGAGGTGCACTGAACAACAGCAGCAAAAAGTTCTCTTTAGGTACTGCTCCTTCTTCAATCATAAAGTGTATTTCTAAAAGAGATCATGGCTCTGCTTCATGGTATTAGTTGCTAATTTGTTCAGATGGAAGTAGTGGAAGGTGAAAAATGTGTGGACATAAGCGGCTGATGTAAGTACTAGTTTGTAAGTTTGTGCTGAATTGTTGCTGAACTGTTCAAGTTATGAGTTAAAATATTACTAAAGAAATGTCTCAATAATGTTCTAGAGGGTTGGTGGGTTCTTTTGTTTACTTTGTATCCAGATCTAATGAAACTAGGCATTGTATTGGAAGATTTAGAAGTGCAGTCTTACAGCACCTGTGCTTTCCAACTTGAAAACTCCATCATTTGTACATTTTTGCCAGCAGTCGCTTTCAAAAATTTTTTTTGACAATATAATATTGATGGCTAAACAGCGCATATCTGTCTAGTGCTGCTGATATGTGTTCACTCCCCACCTTCATGTCCCTGTAGAATGTGTGTGTGTGTAGGAACATCCCGTGGCTCTCTTTCTGCATTACATGGTGCAGATATGCAGGTTGACTGTTGCATTCCTGCATTCTGTTTCCCCAAACACAGAAAAAAAACCACTTGGCAAGCTGAAACCCCCATGTCCAGAGCTGCCCTTGCTCTCAGAGAAGGCTGGGCCATCAAGTTTTTGCTGAAAGAAGGCACCTGTGGGACTTCCTTTTGCTGTTCTTTCTGTTTTTTGTACCTTTGGGCAAGCTGTTAATTCACCTTTATCACTTTTACAGAATCAGTGGTAACAGTGCCTTTGCATCTCTGCCTCATGGGATTCCTTTGCTAATGTTTAAATTGTGCCTTCTTGATATTAAGCATTATGCACGTGTTTAGCAGTATTTAAGGATAAAGGTTTGCTTTATTTTTTGAGTTTACGCATGGATTTCTCTCCGTGTCTCTGGATAAAATTGTTCCATTCTCATGGGGAAGAAGTGGGAAGAGGGTTCATGTTTCCTCCCAGTGGCTTTTTCTGCTGACTTTTCCCAACAAGAAATGTCTCAAGAAACAGGATGTCCAAGAGGGAACTCTCCAGCAATTTCTGGCTCATCAGGGTGACTTTTTTTTTGTTTTCACTTGCATTTTTTTTTTTGTGAAGCTTTTCTCTCCCAGCTCCCGCTGCTCCTCTGCTTTGCTCTTCTGCTCTGTTCAGCTCCTTGCAGCTGTGCGGATCTGCTGCTCTGCTCACTGCAGCTGTGTCTCTCCTGCCTTGGATGCCTAAAGCAGTTGGTAGGGAATGATGCAGGGTATCATGGGGGCTATAAGGAAAACAGATGTGCTGCGTTACCCCACCTAAAAGGGCCCCCGGATCTGTCAAAGCCAATTTTATTGGCTTCTGCAAGTTTTTGTCAGGTAAATCCAGCCCAACTTGTTTGCGTGTGTTTGTACATGCTGTTCCTATTTACTGCCATATCCACGGATATCGAAGCCAAAGTAAATCATGGAATTTCACTGATGTTCTTACAAGTTAATGAAATTCTTAGTTAAAAATCGCATGGCAGTAAATTAATGTAGATCATATGCTGTGACTGTTTTTGGAAGAGAACTGAGGCTCTAGACTGTAGTCTTCAAAATACCCTGAAATTCTAAGCTTGCACATTGAAATATAAATGTAAAGTGTAGAAATAGCAATGTTTATCCTATCCCAATTGGCATTTTGCTGTAAAATGGTGACAACTTGAACATCGTGTGAGAGAGGCGCCTTCTTCTTACAGCCCTTTATTTATAGTCAATTAATTAAACCTGGTAAATATGGCTGTGTCTGTCTCTGAGCTAACTGAAATATGAACTTAAACTTCAGTGGAAAAACATTATAATAAAGATGTCACATCATGTTGAAAGATTGCTAATAGCAGAGCCGTGATTTACAAGGTAAAGCTGATAGAGCTGCACTGGAGGCTGTGACTCACAAATGAGAATATTGGTGTTGTGCCAGTTCCTCTCGAGCGTGCAGCAATGTTCACATAAATGTCAGTACACCAAAGCTGGTGACTTACAGAGTTTTTAAAAATAATTTAACTGAAGTGTTTAACAAACCTCTTACTAGGTTAATAATTTTATCCTGTTGATACATGATACTGATTGATTTCTGGCAAAATGACCCAAATCGATTGGCTCTTGTTTCCAGCATTCAAGCATTCTTTATTCTAAGTTGCCCTCGACTTGGCCATATGTAATAATAGCTTTCCAGCAATTCCTGAATATTCATGTTAAGGTTTGTAGCTCATTTGTATTCAGAGGTTTGTGTGATCCACATGAGCACACTGTGATGGCAGTGGTTTAGACTCTGGTGAGTAGTATCACCCTGGAAGAATGTGATCTCTCCTTGAACCATCCCACACAGCCACAGCCTTGGCTCCGAGGAACACTGATCTGGTCAAGCTCATAAAAAGCCCTGTCAGCCCAAAGCGTTGGCCCCTCCAGATAGCACGGCACCAGAATTAAAAAAATAAAATAGTGGGGTTTGCTGATGCTTGAGCATGATTGGCAGCAGCCACAAGGCCTCTATCCTGTGCTACCATCCCCAGCACCTGCCCAGGCAACCTTTTTGTGATGCCAATCAGTCAAACAGCAGCTCCATTTCTATAGGTTTCATTAAAGGGGAAAGAAAGAAGAGCCACTTAGTCTGTGCAGAGTATATTATTGATATGCTGATTAAGCATAATGCAAATGATCATTAACCGTAATTCACATAAATTACAGCAGCACAGATGTGGGGGTTGGGAGGATAAAGCAAGTCACTTTAATAATATACAATAGAAATGTGATGGATAATTCATACAGGACAAAAGGAGTACAGTCTACACCCTGCTCTGCATATTCATGGGGGGGATTGTATTGGTTTCAGCATCATTTTTTGGGGAGAAAGATGTACCTGACTCCTGCTCCATGGGTTTTTTTGGGAAGTTTGAAAAAAAGAAATATATTCGTGACATAATCTCAATCCATCGTTCTGGACTCACCCAGCTTGTGACTCAATCTTTACATGTTTATCAGTCAAATTTATGGACTTGAAATTTTGGGCACAGTTTTTTCATGTAGTCAGTAGAAGAGTAACAGAGAAATCACTCTTATCTTGTTTTGCCCGTAGCTAGAGAAGGGAATGCTGTGGCATTTTTTTACTGTCATGTAATAGATAATTGTTGAAAAAGAAACCAAACCAAGTCAGGAAAAACAAACCACAACAGAAACAACCCGAACAAAAAATACCCAACCTCAATGTGTTCTGTACATGACTGAAGTTAGTAAAATGCAGGCAAAATTTAAAAGACTGATTGGAAAATAAAGATCCTATCTTTGATCTCAACAGCTTCCTAAATTCCTGAGTTTCTTCACAAACATTGGATTTCTTTAAAAGCTGGCCATAGTCAGCACCGAAACTTTTGGTCATGTAGTTTGAAATCTGGTGTAAATAACTTGGCATTTTCTTGGTGGTCACTCTGGTGATGATTTGAACAAATCAAGCTGATCATTTCAGTAATGGAAACTGGTTCATCAGTGTTAGAGGAGAGAAGGATAACATTCCCTGCTCCTGTAATAGTTGGTGGTGTGCTGGGCAGGCTAGAACGTGCGTGACTGAGATTAATGAGAGTTTTTCCATCAACCAAAAATTGGGCTAGAATCAAAAAAAATCCAAGTGAAAGTGAGGAAAATGCCTCCTTTCTTATATTTCAAAAGCCTGAAAGTAGTTTGTCACATTAGCCTGCCCTGCTGCCTACCCAGGCTGCTGGCAGCCTCCTTGGCTTCATTTGTTCTGCTTTCAATAGTTGGCTAATGTGTGGCACTGTAAAAACTTTCAGGTGTTTTCTTTTTGGGGGATATCATGGACAGAGTGACTGCAGAAGAACCTGACTTTTCTAAGCAGTCCCTTGTGACTAGGTGAAGGTAGAGGAGAATTTGTGCAGAGGGACGCCCTGGCTCTGATCAAGGTGCACTCAAATAACTGGCATTCAAGAATCGGTTTCTCAGGCCACTGTGACTGGAAAGTTTCTCTCTAATACATAAGATATTTTGCAGATTGATAAGTATTTCCACGAGGTTTGTTTTCCTGCAGCTTTGTGTCTTGCTGTTAATTGCATCCTGTACTGTGGAAGGTTTGGGTTTGGTTTTTTCAGTAGGTCCTTAATGCCAGTGGGTTTCCTTGTGTCGTGCTTCAGCCTTCCCCTCAGCTGTGCACACCAAGTTTCCCTTCCTTGCACAAGTCTCATATTTTCACACCACTGCAGAATCTCAGGGCAGCTGAGCTGTCAAAAAACCTTGAAACTGGCCAACAAAAATACAAAAATTTATCAAACGCCTCATTTTAGTTTTCTTTTGATGCTGATTGACGTCTTAGCCTGTGTTTGTTTTTTGTCTGACACCCAACTTGACAACTTCTACTGTATATAAAGTGGGCAGTGTTGCTGAAATCACTAAGTGGTTGTGAAAAAGAGTTTCAAAGTGAATCCAGTGATATCAAACAATTGGTATGAGACAAAAAACTGGAACTTAAAGATATCTTTGTAAAATAAAAAATTAAGTCCTTGTTTTAAAAACGAAAACAAATGTGCTGTATACTTTCTTTTTCCTATCCATTAGCAGTGGAATTTCCTCAGTACTTCTTAAAACAATGTGTTCTGTTAAAATCAGGATTTATCTGTTTTGCCTGAGCTCTGGTGTCCTTATAACCTCAAACTGTTACCCTGCCTTCCATGAGTTGTGTATCATGTCTGAAATGCAGGCAGACTATTGTGAGGATTGCAAGTGAAATGAACCACTTAGGATTCTGGGTTAGTGATTCACAGACTTTGTTTCGTCTTTCAGTGACTGGCAGATTGGGAAAATAATTTTTTTTTGTTAACATGCTTGTTTTTTTCACTTGAGTATGTGCTTTTGGGGTGCACAGAAAGTGTGTTTGTTTCATTTGATTCTCCTTTTTTTGAAATACCGAAAGTGGTAAAATATAAGAACTTTCGTAAGTTTTTCCCTCACCTTCAGTTTTCTGTAATCAAGCCTGTGCTCTTCCTCATTTTTAGACTTCTTGTTTTCTTCCTGCTGCAATAAAACTCTCTGAATGTATTGCTGTTAAGTGAATGATTTTGCTTTGGAGAGGGACATTTAAAAATCTGCCTGATTTTTGAATTTTTTGAAGTCTCTGCATTCACACTCAAATCCTTGAATCAGAATGCAATGGTGATTTCTTCAGTTTGTGGGTACTGCTTTTATACAAAATCTGAATGAGTAAAAAGAAAATTGTTTGTACTCTACTTTTTTCCCCTTTCTGCGAGTTATTTCTGGTAACACTCTAAAGCTATGAGATATGCCAGATTAGTATATTAGTTCTGTGAATATTTTTATATCAAGGACTGCTTTTTGAATAAATGTGAGTTTTGTTGATATTTTCAGCAGCAGTGTGTGAGTAGTCAATGACAAAGTGTATTTTTGGTGTACTTTAGCTGGCTTTGAGTTGTGTTTCATCTGCACTGTTTTTGCTACTTGCATTAAGCGTGCATTTAAAAGGGAAGTTTAAATCAAAAAACTTAAGTGGAGTTGACTAAAGAAATAAGAGAAATGGTTTGGGGGAAAAAAAAGAGATTAAGCATATTACTTGAGAATTTTATGCATCCCTGGTCTTGTTAGGAATCGTTACCAGAGAGAAATGCCTTCCTTTTTAAAATGTGGAGCACTGTGATATTCTTAAGACATAAGAGTTTTTTGACAATTGTAGTCTGCATTTCATTAATTTGAAAGATTCAGTGTGATCATAACGGTGCTGTGTTTTGGTACATTTTAAAAATAGCTTTTAGATTACTTTAAAATAGAAACTGTGCTAGTTTCAGTGATTATTATTAAGGGAGGGAGAAAGGCTTTTTTTTCCCCACACTTTTTTAGTATGTTACTTCAAATGATGAGATTTCTATTAAAAAAAATAAAGTTGCAACAAGAAGAAGAAAAAGTACAGTAAGGGCAATGTCCTTATACCATATTTTATAAAAAAAATATATGGACACTCTCCCTGAATTTCATTAGCCTCATCAGTCCTTTTATTTACTGGTAATAAGGCTGCTGAAGGTTGGATATCAGTTTTCGGTGGTTTCAAATAAAAAAGAAAAAAAAAAGGAAAGAGCAAGTTTTGGCTTCTATTCCAAAAGTTAAATCAAGATCTTATTTAAAATTGGAAATGCAGATACTTCAGCTTCCAATTTTTCCCTTTTAACTTTCAAAGCTTAGAAGCAACATCATTCTCCTCATGGGCAGAATTTTATTTCTGTCAGCATAAATCCAGGCCATTTGTGAGAAGTTCTCTCAAATGGTCTCATCGCCACGAGGTATTTTTCACTTCGTGAGGAAACGCTCACTTCATAATTTTATTCTTTTGTGCTGAATTTATTTGCATAAACCAGAACAGAGCAAAGTAAATACAGGAACTGTCATGAAATGCAATATTATTTATCACAGGGGCACACTGCAGTCGGTTTTAAGACTGTTTGTATAACATCAAGTCCACAAGACAAGCAACTCGCGTCTCCAGTTAAAAATGCCCATAAATGTTTTCTCCTGGTAGCTTTGCTGTGGTTCTATTTATGTTCTCAATAGTTCGGGTAGGTAGTTTAGTCTGGATTTTCTTTCTTTTTTCCCCAAATATCTGCAAGTATTCAGTGTGAGATTGTAGCTAGAAGAGTATTTTCTACGATACAAAGTGCTTTTAAGAGGGACTGGGAAGTGGGCACGAAGGGCACAGATGGCTGCGCAGGGCGAAGGAGCGAGACTCGCAGGATGTTTCAGGGCAGGAGACACGCGTTGCTCCATTTCCCTCTTCCCCCGGTCTTTTACAGTTGTTTGTGAAACAGGATTGTTTCACAAATTAATTAATTTCCTAGTTTCGCCCGCTTTAACTTGCCCGGAGCGGCTCCAAAGCCTCGCAGGAGGAGCGGGAGCAGCGTCCAGTGCTGGCCCGGGACGTGCTTCCCTTCCCCGCCGTGCTCCGGACACCCTCATCGCAGCCTGGGGCATCGCCAGCCCTGGGCACACTGCGGGACTCACAGGGACGGGCTGCGTCCGTGTGTGATGATGATGATGATGATGACGATGATGATGAGTATGGTGGGAGCGTGGCCCACCTCGCTGTTCCCCTCTCAGCCGCCCGGCACATCCTGCTGGGTGCCCTGCGGGGATGTTGGGGTTGGTGTCCTGCACCAGCGGGAGCGGCGGGGCTCAGCCAACACAGCCCAGCACAGCCCGGCTCGCTCCGAGCGCAGCATCCCCGCCTCCCGTCCCCGCTGCTGCTCTGCCGGCCCCGCTTTGGCTTCCCGAGCCCTATCCCGTTTCCCGACCTCGCTCCGGCTTCCCAAGCCCTATCCCGTTTCCCTGTCCCTCTTGCCAAGCCCCATCCCGCCTCCCATGCCCGCGGTGTGTCCCGGCAGGTGGCGATGTTCCTGCGGGTGCTGTCCCGCACTTCCCGGCTCCCGCGTGGACAGGCTCGCCGCGATTTAGGCGGCTGCTGTGGGTCCCTGGGGATAAACCATCCGACTGCAGATCACAGCCAGCAGCCGGTGTTTCGGTTTTTGGTGCTCGTGGTTTGGTGTTTGGAGCAGAAGGTGTTATGGTGACACTCGTGTTTCGTGCTCACGTTCTGCTTTTAATCCGTGGTTGAGCGCAGTGAAGGCTGTGCGGTGCTCAGGGCTCTCTGCACGGACTGTAGATACCATGTTACACGTAATAAGGTGATGAAATCTCGGAGTTTTACTCTGACGTTCGGCCGCTGTGTCTGTGGGTTGGTTCTTCCTGCCTAACAGCGATTCCTCGAACTTTATTTCCAGCTGTTGGGTTTCCAGAGGCCCCAAAGGGCGGCTGGGACACGCGGCGTGATTTGATTGCTGGTTGTGTGTGGATGAGTGCTGTGCTGCGATGTGGTTTGTGTGCTCTTGCAGCAGGCGAGGAGGGGCAGTCAACACCATCCTTCCTCAAGAGCCTGACAATTGATTTTAGTTGGACTCCGGGGGAAAAAAAAATTGAGTTGCTCTGTGTTCGTGTTTTTAAACATAATAAAAGCCTAACCCCAAAGTGAATCTCTTAAATCTGGAGGAAAGTTTCTGTTTGCAGCAGCTGAAACTTAGTTTCTAAATTGGATGTCGACGTTTATATGCTGCACTTTCTGAGTAGAAAGGTAGGAATTAGTATCCTATATCACTTGTTTATCTTGGAATGTTAAGGGTAGATTTGGACCACTAATCCTTTAATTAGTGCTTGTTCAGACTTCACTGATATCAACAGAAGCATTATAGTGAATTAAGTTGGTTTAAGTTAATTCACCCAAAAGTTATGACTGATGGGAGAGGGCAATAGTGTTAGTGTTGGTTATGAGTCAGGCTGCAGAATGGCATAAAGCAGAATCTACTTTTCACTTGGAATCTTCATTAAAATGTTGTACTGAATTGTGTCTTATTTTCAGAGATGTAGATTACTAGGGACAGATTGAAATGTTGTTTAGGAGAGTTGCCAGGAGGCCTTTTACTCCATCCAGTCTCCTGCTTGGTGCAGGATTGTTGCTCAGGTTCTACCAGGTCAACAGGTCTGGTTTTGGATAGTGGAGTCTGGGGGTGGAGATACCACAACCCCTCCAGGCAGCCTGTTTTAGTGCCACAAAGGCTGCTAGTGGGTGGAATTCTGCCTGATACCTAACCTGAATTTCTCAAGACACATTTTGTGACTATTTTCTCTTGTTAGACCATCTGCTGTCACTGAGGAGAGTTTGTGTTAACTCCCTTTCAAGTTGTTGCAGTCTGTAATGAGATCATTCCTCAGCTTTTCCTTTTTACAGGACTGAACAATCCCTGTGTCTTTGCAACATATTTGTCCTCTAAGTTGGTACTGAACAATCCTATTAGGTGTGATGCCATACTCACTGCTACCCTGGCTTCCTTAATCAGAAGGTTAATGTGGAAAACCTCTACTAGGATGGTGGAAAAATACCCAAGAATGGGATGAAGTAAGGATGTAGGTGCTTTATCTGTGTAACTGGTTGAGTGTTTCAGTCTAGAAACACTTCACAAGCAACACTGCAGTTCAGTTTACATTCCATTTACAACCCAGGGATTTATGTAAGCTAAATGGGTTCTGGAGGAATTTCTTGAAAAGGAAGATAACAGCATAGTGTGGCTTATTTCTTCACAGCTCCTAAAAATGAGAATTCTAGCCTTAAACTAACTAGTGACCAAAAAGCTCTTATAATAGGAGCCATGTTTGTCTAAAATCTGAATGTTTTCAAGACCTTTTCCAATCTTAAGAGCTTTTTCCACAATAGCAAAAAAATCTCAAGATTGTATTTTCTACCCAGAAGGGAGATTTTGTTTGTTTAAGATTCAGTAACAGAAATGCTTTTTGGAATTAGGTGTTTTGAGGTTTGTTTGTTTGTGTTGGTTTTTTGATTTCTTTTTGGTTTTTCTGTGGTTTTGTTTGTTTGTATCTTTGTTTGTTTGTGGGGTTTTTGTTTGTTAAAAAACCCCAAATGTTTTCTGTGGGTAAACAGGATACCAAAAAAAGAGAGCTGAGTAAATAATGGCAGCTGAACTGAAGGTGAGAGCTCTGGGTATGGTGACATTAAAAATTCAGATCTCTGTGGAGAGATGTCAGGTGTGAGGGTGAGTGAAGGATCAAGATTGAAATCTCCAGAAAACAACCTGGATTTAAATTGCTTATGGAGCTGTTTCTGCTGCCTTCCATCTGGAAGGACTGCAGCTTCTTTCCCATGTGGCAGTAGGGAACAAAGATGCCACAACAACCTTCATGTTCCAGAGAAAAGACAGGACCCCTTGGCTTCTTTGAGAGGGAGAGAGCTTGGGTTAACTCCTGGTTTCCTTGAGACTCTGTATTTCAGAGATTGGGTCAGTGACATTTGTGCCTGTCACCTCTTCAGAACTCTGCACCTCTGTAAGCACTCACTCAAAGTCCAAACAAACAGGATTCTCACTTTTCTATTTTTCACAAGAATTAAAATCCCAACCAGAGCTTCAGAAGTTAATTTTCTTCCTGGCTGTGCAGTTTGGTACATCATGTGCAGTGCATTCCATCAGACTTACGGGATGTGTAACCTGGCAAAGCAAACACTGCTACTGGAACTTGAGCGTTTATGTTCCCTGATATCCTTGTGTTACCTGTTTAACTTTCACTAATATTTCTGTGACACTTTATTAATAAACATAATGTATCCGTGATGGTAATTTAATTTTGCTATGAAACCTGCTAATAAATGTTTGAACTGCAGAGCATTTCTGGAGAAGTGTTTTAGCCTGAAGAAATGTTTAGAGGAGAAGCTGAGCTGCACTTCTCCTGATGGCACCGTAATTCAGCAGTGTGTATTCAGAAGTAAATGGTTTTTAGATTAGAACATCCTCTTACAATGGAAACATCCAGAGGGTGAATGTTAATCAGATCTTGTAGAAAAGTGCTGTGTGGATGAAGGACAGGCAGGGGTGATGAGGTAATGCACAAAATAAATGTGCATCCCAGGTGGAAACCTTCCCTTTACTATGGGATTGATTTGCCAGAACCACAGGAGTCCTGAATTGTTACTCCTGTACACTGGGAACTAACTGGAGTATCTGAAAAATGCCCATGTGACTAAAGGCAGGTGTTGGTTTTAAAGCACAAAGGGTGGGATGGCATGGGCAGATCTGGGAACAAACCCCTTACTGAACATCAGCACTGTCACATTTTTAATTTAAATAGTGCTTTAAGAGAAATTTGGGCATTGTCTGTCTTGCGCTGCAGCAAGCAGAGGGTGGGTTGTGGGCTTCCCCACTTGTGACTTCCTAAAGGGTTTGGGATTTTTGTATTTAAGTATTGATGAAGGAAATGTAAACAGAAATTGAGAGAATGAAAAGCATTTTGAAAATAGTAAATGCTGAATGTTGGCGTTCTTAAGATTTTAGGAAAACTGACATATCTTGCACACTACATTTTGAAAATTCAGTTGTTGCATGTGACTGCACCAGTGCAATGTCTTGATGTAGAAGGTGGAGGGCAGCATTAAACCCATAGAGCTAATTTACTGGGGTAAACCACTATTAATAGAGACACAAAGTGAAAGGTCTGCAGTCTGTGTCATACAGGCTGAAATGTGGTGACTTCAAAGACAGACCAGAGAAAATACAAAAACTTTTACTTGACTCAGAGTTATGTTTTAATCTGAAGAACAGCAGGTTCCTATGTAGAAGGTGTGAAAGAGCAATGTAACCTGTTATTAAGTATATAATTTGCATTAAATATGTAATTGTGTGTGTTTATGTCCTTTGAAAAACAAAGAGGTTTCAACAGTGGAGCAAGGACGTGTTTGAACTGAAGGTTCATGGATTCTTGTAATGCTGATGTACAAAAAATTTTTGGGGTTATATCTGCCACCTAATTTTATGTTTACCATAAAAAGTATATTTAATTGTCTCTGACATGTTTGGAAGGGACCTTTTTTTTAAACCATATGCCTTTTAACTGGTGTATGGTAGAGGTATTTACAAACACTGGCCAAATATGATGTAGGTTTGTTTAACCTGCTTCCCTGGTTGAGTTCAAGGCAGTGCTGTGACCAAATGTAAACAGGCTTTGTCATGGCCACTTGCAATGTGTTGTATTTAGGAATCAAGTTCGTTTAGTACTTAGGGCAGGGTTTTATTTCTCTTTTTCTATGCCTTGTTCATACTCAAATTGGGATTGTGCTGGATTTCCATTGTAACTAAGAGTAAAATATGACTTCATGTAGGTAATGCTCCTGCACTGAACATAATAAAGAGACAAGTTAATATAAGGGTTTCATGTTTTGGAGTTTTTTTCCTTCCTCTGGCATCCTCAATGTGAGTAGTGTTTTGTAAATGCATGAACCAAAGTGAATATAAATTATATTTTGGCATCAGGTCCTGAGCCAGACATTGTGGGACAAAGTCATGGCTGGAAAGGACAGAGGTGGAGTGAGTGTCTGAGGAGGAATCATTGGTTCAACATGACTGTAAATGCCTTTGTTGTGAAAACATAATGGGTGCAAAAGTGTAATAAGTAACCACTGATGGCTGGTGTGAGCAATGGATATGGTATTCTGGGCTCCTGGAAAGGTTATGGAATGGCTAATGGCATTATTAAAATGATAATAAAGTAAGAATGCTGAAAGGTCAAAATAAATAATAAAGATGTATTGTATTATCTGGGAGAGAATGGGCAAATAACAAGAAGAAAAAGTGAAGAATCTTAGAAGTAACCCAGAATAATTTGATTAATGTGGAGTTTGCCTAAAACCAAAATTAGGTTAAAAACATGGTTTGAGTGTGCACAAATCTCTGAAAATGCGTAAACCAAGAATAATGCAAGAAGGATGATACTGGGCTAGCTGACACTGAGAATGGTTTGGTATTAGGTTTTTTGGTGCCACTTGACATTTTGTGCACAGAATTGAACAGGGATATAGGGGTAAACAGGAGATCACAATACAGTAGATATTAAAAAGGAGCCAAAGGAGATGGAACTAAGGAAGAGACCAAGAGGAAATTCAGGAAGAAGGAGAACAAAAGCAAAATGAAGGATGCAATCTTTAAAATACATGATCATGTATGAACAAGCTGCAAACTGAGAAAGAGACATGCATGGTTTATAGGTTATTTGTTTTTCCTCTTGTTTGTTAAACCCAGAAGAGAATCCATGTTTGCTTCAAGTTCTGAGGTCTGTAGGACAGCATTGTCCATTCTCTCCACAGGGCTGTGTTCCTGAAGCAGTGACTTCTTTGATAGCAGCTTTTCTCCCTTTTTTCTTTTATTTTTTTCTTTCCAAGTCTCTTTTTCCATGGTTCAGCAGATACCTTAGTGGGTAGAATAAATACAGAATCCTGTTCAAATTAAAGTATAAAGCAAAATTCTAATGTTTGAATTAGAATTCAAATATTAAAGTTTTATGGACATAGTAGAACCTCTCAGTGGTCTTTTTTTTTTTCTGTGAAGGTCACACAACTGCAGAAAGTTTTATAGCCATGCACACGCTCTGGCCTGATAAAAAGTTAAAAAACAAATAACTCTGCAAAATGATATACATTTAATGCTGTATGCAGCCTATTCTGTGCATTAAAACATCCACACCTATTTCACAACCTTACACTAGATACTTATTATCTGTGAGTTGCATTAGGTCTTGCCAGTTCAAGGTTTTTTTATCAGTCCTGCTATGCAAATCTTGTCTTTTCTTCATGCAAACAAATTGGTATTTTTTAGTGTTCGCATGCTAATTTTAAAAGACTCATCTAAAAGAAACTTATATTTATTAAACTAGAACTTCTGTTGCTGGTGTATCAGAGCAGCCAAATGCAATGTATGTAAACTGAGGGAAACACGGCCATGGAAATCAGATTTTTATATTACTGGCAGTTAAAAAAACCCCAAACAACCACAAACCAAAGAAGCCTTGCCATTCCCAGAGAAAGCAGGCAGTATTGAAATAATTCAGTTTAATTCAAATGAAGGCTATAGACCAGATCATTGTATTGATATCAAGTCCTTTGTGATTGATGGGACAAGAGTGAATATGAAATTAATTTGATAGTCATTGATTTTGTACTGCAGCGTATTGACAACGTGCAACGTGATATCTGCCTTGCAGAACCTGACTGCTTTCTTATTGCTCTTAAAGGTTATTCCTTATTTCTCTACTTCCTACCTCTTTATTAACATGAAGAAGTGAACATTCCAGCCTTGCTGTTTTGAGCAACTCATTTGGTTTGACGGGCACGGGCTGATTTGGCCTGGACCACTTTCCTCTTTCTGAGAAATTAAGTCTTCATTAAATCTCTTGCTTCTGAAGTCTTCATAACAAAATAGGATTTAAAGGATGACTACATGTATAAAATTTTACTGGGTATGCAGAGTTAAATTCTGGGTGATAAATTCCTCCACCTTCTACCATTTAATTTTACTTTTTCTATGTCTCCTTTAAGCTCTGTTGCCTTTACTCCACAGCTCTGATTAGTTTCGAATAGTTTCTTTGAAAAGTCATCAAACCACATATATACAATTTATAAAAAGTATAAGCTTTGGAACTTGTAAAGCATTTGGACATTAGCAGAGTGTTCAGGTCAATCACAGTTTCGATGATATTAACTCTGGATTTGGTGCTTGTAGGCATAGGAAAACTGTTGTAGATATTATTCAGAGCTTTTAGGGTATTTCTCTGATCCATTGAGATGTGCTCTAAGGGCTGGCTGCAAGTAGTAGTCATGTAAACATCCTCAAATATCACTTTCACAGAGAAATAGAAAAAACCCCAAACCCACAACAGTATCTGTCAGAGGTGTAAAGAAAAGTAGTCACAAACTATGCAAAACCATTTTATGGTTTGAATGTCTTACTAGGAATAAGGGGTGTTATGTCAGACAGCAGTTCCAGGGGAGATGTTCAATCAATTTTGTCAGGCTTAGAGTCACAGTATTTCTGATCCTGGCGACTTAATTTGATGGGACAGTGAGTGATGTTCCCTATCACAAGCCTGATCCAGTCCTGGTTTCTGGTAGGAAGTTGCAGTAATACATCTCAGTATTTCTTGAGGGAGAAGAAGGAGCTGTTGCACACCAGCAATTTGTGGTGAGATGCGATGTAAACTTGAGCAGCTCCAGTCTGAAATGATTCCTTATGCTGCAGAATAGTTTTCATGTAGATTTTTGTCTTACTAAATGTGGAATAGTTACACTGCCCTTTGAGAGCTCACGCCATAAGGTCTTCCAGCAGCATTCAAGCACATCAACTACATCCATTGTACTGCTTTTTTGTAGCACTAATGTGCTGATTTCAGAGGAGCAGCTCTTGTATTCTATGGTTATATCACTGTATTAGCAGAAAAAATGCTTATTTAAAAATATTGTTAATGAAATCACGTTTTCTTCCCAGACAATCACTAAATCTAGGGGGGCGAAATTGTAGTAACAGCTAGAATCCTAACTTAATGAAATTTTCCTGTTGCTTTGATACTAATGTAGAGCAGCACAATTTTACAGGTTTGATTATTTTTACAACTAAGAACTGTCTTCCCTCTACCACCCTTCCATATTCAACTAAATAGTTGGTTAATATGATATATTGTTGTTTTCTGAAATGAAATTAATAATCTTTGTTGTTTAGTGATAAATAGCAAGAGAAAAATTGTTCATTGCACAGATGCTGTATGTCTCACTAGCATGATCTCTTTGGAAAAAAAAAATTAGAAAAGAAAATGTTAGCCAGGGTTTGGCAGAAAAAGTGAGAGTTTTTTGGGGTTGTGAGGAGGTGAATAAGACAGTAATTTTTAATGAGAAAATAGTTTGCTGTTTCCTGACTCTGATTTGTGCCAGTTGCTGAAGTATGAAGTAAGAGTTAACTTTAAACAAATGGTACAAAAAGTAAAATTACTGAGGTATGAGGTTTTCACCTGAGCTTTTAAAATTTGAATTTTGTTTTTTTTTGTGTATCATTAAGCATGTCTTAAAAATACTGAGAGTCTTCATGTTTGGAGACCAGCAATGTGTGAACCTGTTGTTGCTTTACTCCCTGGACTTGATTTTCAGATTTTCTGTGATGTACTTCTGAGCAGAAGTTCTTCAATCTCCCGTTAATATGGTGTGGCACATTCTAAAGTACAAGAGTTGCTGTTTTATTGTGGTGGTCTTTGTGAAGAGCACATTGGGTACCAGGAAAGAGCTTCAGGGGGGAATTTTTGTTGCTTAATTCAAAACCAGTGTTGAAGGAATGCTTCACTATAATCATTAACTCAATTTAAGAGGGTATTGGACCTACAGTTGCAGCAGAGTTTTGTGTAAGATATGTCATTAGACCTCTCCAAAGGTCTGTCAAAAGCGTAGCTTGCAGCAAAAAAATCCACATATTTGAGTTTTTGTGCCAAATTGGGATCATTAATCGTGAGCATTGCATAAGAATGTGCCATGGAATTTGCATGGAGTGGAACACTGTGACAGGTGGAAAGCGGGGACATGAAAAATAAGTTGCAATTTTCAAAAGACACCACACTAGCAGCTGGAAGTGTAGCTGGCATTGACCCAAGACAGAGTTTCAGTTCAGCAAATACAATTGTTTGCGTTCTGTGGAATTATCTGAGGAGAGAGCTGAAAATGTAGCAAAAATTAAACATTTCAATGAGTGAGTCGGATCATTTTAGAAAGAACTGCATTTTAACTTGGCAGATTACTGTGCTTTTAAAAATGTTATTATGTAACACCTCAACAAAACCATATTTCATTTTAATTCTTATTTGTGGCATAGCATCTATAGGCCATGCACATGATATGTTTATGGCTGATGTATTTATCACCTGTAGCAACGTCACATCACATTTTTGAGTTTTAGCATTTTAATTACATATATTTGACTTGAATTGCTTATGCACCTCCTTTAATGATCAAGTCAATGTGTATCATAAATCAGAGGAAATCACAAAAACAATCATCATTGATGTTGTGTCTTTTATGACCTGGAGTTTGAGACTAAAATAATTTTCTTCTGTTCTCAAATTTGCATGACCCAGCTGTTGCTTCTGTGTCAGGAGCAAGCATGAGCCTCCCTAGAATATTTTTGTCAGAACAAAATAGTTGACATTGTGTTTCAATCACTTCCATAGCTGTCAAAGTTCATATCATTTGAGAAATTTATGGACAGTGTATTACAGGGGAGGACTGCAGTGTGATAAGAGAGCACAGGATATTAAAAGAGATGATACATCCCAAAAAAAAGGGAAAGATTTACTGTACTCAGGAACTGCAGCATGGATGGGGAAAAATGAGAACAGAAAATTAGCTCACAGATAAAAAGCCCCAAACAGTTGAAGGTCAAACACTGACAAATTTTGCATTTGAGTAGGGTTTTGTCCCTTTGCCCAGTGTTCTTCTGCCCCTGTTTCCTGCAGAGGATGAACTCCCCCAGTCCCCTCCTGGGCACTCTGCAGCTACCTTGGGGTCTGCGCCCTGGTTCATGGAGGCAGCAGAGCCACGCAGAATTGGAATGCAATTCTCCAGGCTTTCCTAGGAAAGAGAATGGCAGTCTGCTGTCCTACTATGAAATAAAACAGCTGGGTGGGGTGAGGGGATAGTCTGCTTATTTGTTTCTTTTCACCCTGAATTATCTGTGTTTCGCTGTGTGTAATTGACACCACAGTTCACAGCATCTCCGAATTCGTTCCACTTTGTCATAAATACCTGATACTTCATTGTCCTTTGGTTTTTAGCCTCCTTGTGCAAATCTGGTGAATAGGATTTTGTCTTTTTTTTTTCTCTAGATGCTGTTTTGCTCAAAGCAGATGTTTTATGACAAGTAATTTGAGGGTGTAACATGGAAGAGACACGAAACAAAGCTGCTTGAGTGCAGCATTGTCTGGAAAAAAAATAGAGGCATGTGAGGGAAAAAAAAATTCAACAGCATTAGTGCAATCATAGTTGGAAAAATGAGTGTGCTTATTTTGATGAAATTTACTGAGAGAAATTTATTTAAGACAACTGTGATGTTAAAGTGCAGTTTGTAGTATAATCCATTATATTAATTTGTTTTATGGTAAGATTTCATTAGTTTCTAAGCAGTATCTGGATTTTGTTTACCTATTAGTTTTAGTTGTGAAAACTTTGCTCATAACAAAGCTTTCAAGTTGTTCATAATAAAAATACTTGTGCTTTGAGGAGCATTTAGCAGTCTGTACCTCACATAGAAGGGGTGCGGGGCTGTGTGGTGGACAGAAAAGAGCTGAAAGATGAGTTTATGCCTTTGTTTTCTCCTTGTGGAAGACAGAAATCAAAGAGGTCACTTGAATTCCAGAACTTGTATTAATTCAGTCTTGAAGGACCTGGAGATACCTATTCTACAAGTTGTAAAGCATTTCCTCACTCCTTATAACCAACACAAGCAGACTGGTAAATAACAAACTTCAGTGATAGAAGGTCCATAACAGTGAACTGACCACAGGGGAGTTGGCCACAGAATTGAGATGAGACATTGCTGTCACTTTTCCTTCTCCTGCTTAGGAAACCAATAAACACCAGCTTAGGATGTGCTAGCTTGCTTTGTCTTCTGCCAGAAGTCTGGTGCTGATGCAGAACTGCTTGTGTCAGCTTTAGAGCTGATCATTCTGTGAAATATTCATCAATATTTTAGGAATATCTGATTTTAATAGCAGAGCTATTTTGCGACTAATGTTTTAAGAAGCTATCCAGAAGAAAGCTTGAATTCATCTTTTCTTCTGTGTGTTTTCTTTTTAATAACATCTTACATTTTTACTTAGCTTTTTTTTTTTTTTAATCTCTGCTCTGATATTTTTTGTTGCCTTGAATAAGGAAAGTACATAAACATATCCTTAGTTCCAAAGGGTTCAGAAGTTAGCTGGCCTGGTTCCTTCATGTCTTGCGCTGTTTTTACTGAACAGTGGAATATTTTTGTCCCTGAGAGGTCTGATGTTTGGGTGCCTGAATGAAGAAATTTGTAGATGGTTTTTCATGAATAAGCAGCACTTGTAATTTTTTATTAATATCTCTGGCTACTGTTACACACTTTCTGTTGTCTCAAAATGCAGCATGTGCTGTGTTCCCAAACTGGAGAGTGCTTAGGAGTTATTATGAGTGGTACATACACTTGGATCTTTTATGAGATACATATTTCTTCTGCTGGAAATATTCAGGGTGGGTTTTCCTTTTTTTTTCAGCTGTTTTTATGTTAAACCTATAATTTGAATAGTTAAAGCAGCACAAGAACATAGGAGGTACATTCATTACAATGAATGGCATAAGGCTCTGCAAAACCATCTACAGCTTCACTTTGGATCCCATTGGAATTAATGGGTTTGCTATCTGTAAAATTAAACAGATACTTCTTCATTTGGAGGAGCAAGTGTTTTATCAGTTTGTTTTGGTTGCTGTATGAAATATCAGTGTTGTGAAAGTTCTCTTCTTGCCTTAAGAAGGAGTCAGAACTGTAATAGGGAAAGTTTTAGGGACTGAAACAGCTGTAGTTTTGGAGCATCAGGATTTACTTTGAGTTTGGGGAGGAGGAACTGTGCTTTTCTTAGAACCTTGTTTGGCAGTGTCTTAAAGTGAGGTTGCTGACCTTGTCTCTGAAGTTCTTCCTGTTAGCAAACTTGTTGTCAGGCTGTGAAATACAAAGGCATTGTTAAAAAAGAAGGAACCTTGTTGACATTTTATTGGGAATTTTTAAAGCATCAGAAAACTTTTAATAGGAAGGTTAAATGTGGGCATTGTATTCGAAAAAAAAATGCAGTCTTGAACTAATTTAAAGTCCACAATTAGTCGGGATCACAGGTGGCAAGAAGAAGTTTTAATGATAGCCTGGCCCAGGCCTTGAGGTAAATTATGCATAATTATTCATAACTGCTATTTTTGGCTTGCTTGCATTTGTCCTAGACCTCTGCCTGAGGAAACAATTTGAAATAATTAGTGTGCGAGTGCACTGACAATGATGAATGAATCAAATGCATCTGGTGCCAAACATGGATCTTGATAAGAAGCAGATAACTTTGGCAACTGTGGATTTTTTGTTTTTAGATTTCTGAGACTGGGAACAGTTTGTTCTTGTTGTTTTTTTTTTTAAACTGACATGTTCAACATAGAAAATTACCACTCACTGGGCCGTGATCAAAGTGCAGCGAGGAATTCCAGCATTGCGAACACGAAACAGGTCTGCACGCTGTGTGTGCAGCTATTCAGGGCCGAGAAAATGAAGGGGGTATTAAGGTGGAACATTTTGAAAGCTCAGGTCAGCAGAGCCAAAAGTTAATGTAAAAGCAGCAAGATGCATTGCTTATCTTACACAGGTTGCAGGCACATTTTCCGTCAATATTCAGCAACGTAAATACAGCTGTGTGTCATTATTAGAGCAAAGCTGAAGCAGAAACAAAAAGATTGTGTTCAGATCCCTGCATTGTAGCTTAGTTAATGCTTCTGAAGTCTTCAGAGGTGTTTGCTTCTTTCTCTGGCCTGAGTGCTCATTTCTATCTATGTAATTTGCTTTATATGAGCTTAGGTGCAGGTGGGTGTGAGGCTCTTTTGGAAATAGATGTGTTTAATGAAGAGGGGAAAAAATTGATTTTAAGTAATATACCCTTATCTTCTGGACTTCTACACATTTTTATCTTGTTGGACTAGTGAGCCTATGTTTAGTAGTTTCGAACCTGTTCCTAATTAAATTGATTAAAACAGAGCACTTGGTAGTGCTCAGGTCAGTGACTCCATAACTGGGCTGTGAGCAGCAGTCTCTCAGTCCAGAGATTATTTGGCTTCTACTCACTACCTTGAAATTATAACATTGTGAGTGAAGTTCTCTGCAACAAATGTGGCTCTAAAGAAAGATTTTTGAGACCGAAATGCAAGTTATAAATTTACTGGGAGAGCTGAGAACTTAAGAGTTGATCTGTTTATTCAATTCTGCATGTGCTCCAGGTAAAAATGTTACAATGAGGATTTAAATTTTTGAGCTTGTTGACTGCTGCTGCACGTGTTGTGTTTTGAAGGAGTTTCTTGGTGACAGGGCTTTTATGCATTTGATTGGACCTTAAACTCTGTGCAAACTTGAACAGGAGGTGTACAGGAAGTTTTCCAACTTGTAGCTAGTCTTTAACCTTCTGCTTCTTTAGGTAATTAATGTTTTTCTAAAGTGATTTTTCCAATGCCAATCCTAATATTGCACCAGCAACTTATACCTCTTTGGGCAGTGAACTCCAATATGTTGTGGATGCCTTGGCAGAATATGGATCTAGAGGAGTTTTTAGCCTATACAAGCAAAATCCCTGTTCCTAAGAGAAGTTCTGCTGTGATAATATCTTTGCATGATCACATTTTTTTTCTTGTAAACATCTCTCAGGGCTGTGTCCTAATCACCTAAAATCACTGAATTTTTTTGTTTGTTTGTTCTTTCATCTCAGTGGTCTCTGGATTTGCTGCTTGGTATTGATGTGGGAGGAGGCTGGGGAAAGAAAACATGGGGACTATGTTCAGAGTCTTTAGTCTAGAAACTTTAAAAAAAGTAAATTCAAGTATTAAATGCTGAGTCACTGCCTATGCATCTTGAAGGTTGTTCACTTAGGCAAAATATTTAACTAGCATGGCTCATTTTTATATTGAATCCCAAAGATGCCAGAAGCAAAGCTCTTCCTTAGTCCTGAGGCTACCAGATAAAATGCCAAATGAATGAATGCCTGAGCAGAGGTTCTGTCGCAGTCAGACTGCTCAGGGCCTCTCTTGTTGCCTTCCTCATTCTGGATTCTGCCTTTTCCCATGGCTGGTGAGCTCCTGCAGCTGACTCAGGCGTTCTCTCTGCAGAACAGGTGTCCTAACAAAGATCTAAGAGGATGCTGCTTTCCACTGTACAAAATCAAGGGGACCCTTGATCTGTGGCCAGAAGCTGGAATATAATTTTCAAACTGTCACTCTCCAGAAGTATCAGAATCCAGACCAGATCTTGCCATTCATCAGGATTTCCCACTCTTCTAGAACTCAAAGGTTCTGTGGGAAAGAAGATGTTTAATCACTGAATTAGGTGGTATCATCATGTGTGTGTAGTCTGGGGGAGAGTTGGATTTCCACATCTCAAAGACCATACAGTTGTTTGATATTTCACTGGCTTTGTGACAAATGATGTTATTTTCTTCATTCCCTTCTTTTCTTTGAGGATCTGGTGGGGATGGTTTCTTTCAGTAGGTGCTACAAGCTTTTTAGTGAAGAGTTTGCAGCTGTGGAATCAGCCTAACATTTGTTTTCCACGATGTCAAGAGCTTTTCACCTGTAGGGCAAACCCAGCCTCTTGACTTGTCCCTGCTTCCCATTTCTGCTGGATGTTCAGTGGGAGATGGGGCAAGGGCAGTGTTTCCTGGGAGCTGAAGGTGTTAGCTGGTAGTGCAGTAAGTTTTAAGTGATGATGATGATTGGAGCACTGGAGGAATGCCCTTTTTTCAAACTGGAAGGAGTAAAATAATTTCAGAAACAGGTTGTGAGCTCTTGTAAGTTGTTCCAGCTGCACAGAATCACAAAGCCTGTTCCACAAGTGGCAGAAATAAGTGATTTTTATTTTCTCTAGATTGACATCCTAACCACAGATTGCCCACAAATGTGCTGTGGCTTCTTGCCTTCAAAGCAAGGCCATCAGTCCATTTTTTCTCTTAAAATCTGTTTTGCTCTGTTAGCTCTCGGTTTGTAGCAGTTCAATTCTGCTGTTCTTTGTCCCAGCCCATAAAAAAGAAATATTTAAGAGATTTTTGATCCTAATCAAGTTCCTCGGTGCCTGTGTTCATAGCAGGCCCACTTGCCACCCAAAGAGGTGAGTCTTGGTGAGAATTGAATTTACCATAACTGATGTTTCATTGTTTGGTTTTGGGTTTTCTTTTCCCTCACAGAAATAGTGATGCTGCAAGGAGTTGAGAGCTTGGAGCTTTATAGGCCTAAGTTGCTTTCTGGAGAAAAGAACTGAATCCTGAGCTCAGCAGAGAGAACTGTTTCTCTTTTGCAGCCATTTAGGAAAAATGTAGAATTTTCAATGTAATGAAATGAGAAGCTTACCAGACTTAGTTAAGTAAATAATTTAGCCTGGAAAGACTCTTCAGTGGTCCTAAAACTAACTGGAGTTTTATATGGTCATAGGAACAAGAATAATGTACACTTTACCAATCAAACTACTCTTCATGAGTCACATATTTATATATTTGTCATATATATTTGAGTCATATATATTTGATGTGGGTTTTGTTTGTGATATAAACTAATCAGGGTGAAAGATGTTTTCTGAGGGAAAGAAGTGAGTGCTCTTTTGCTGAGTAAGAAGAGGCAGAATGTTTCTTGGGGTGTTTTGCATGTTTTTTGAACAGTATTTCATGTGGGTTTTGTTTTGCGATGGGAAAATACTTTGTGATGGATTTTCATGTACACTGGAGTTACTGGGTTTTTTTATTATTATTATTTTGCAGTGTAGTCCTTTCCCATAAAAAACAAACTGAAAATATATTATAATTTCTCTGAGGCAACAGGATTGAACAATGTACTGGTTCTTCCCAGATGGAAGCAGAGTGTAAATAGGAAGCTTTTTTGAGGAGAAGAACATGTTCTTTGTAGTGGATAAACTTACTTATTTTTAGTGTCTGAAGCTGTCACAGTCAGTCTGTGGACTGAGTATGATAATAGCTGTCTCAAAAGTTACCTTCTTATGCATTTGAACATTTGCACAGAGGGTGGGGTGTGTGGGGGGGTGTTAGGTAATAGATTTTGTTTCGTTTTGGGTTTTTTGTTGTCTGGGTCTTTTTGTTAGTTTTGCTTGGGGGTTGTTTGTTTGTTTGTTTTTGTTTGGTAGGGTTTTGGGCTGTGTTTTTTGGCTTTTTTTTCTGTTTTTTTGTTGGGTTTTTTTAGTGTTTTTTTATGACCTTAAGCAGATAAACCTGGTCATTCATGCTGTATCCCCACTGTTCATTGCCGTGCCAGGAGCTCGTTGTGGGGTTACCCATCCTCAGCTATTCTGAGTTACTGTGGCAAAGGTGGGATGCTGGGCAGGAGGGGAATCTGGCAGAGATATTCAGGTGCTGTTGGCACCCAGGTAAATAAAAGGGAATTATTTAACCTAACTCAGTGCTTCTCCTCAAGCCTGGACAACAAAAATCACATGTGTGTCCTTCCTAAAGCTTCATTAACAGAACAGAGAGTGCTACTTTGACACATTAATGAGTTGCCATGCTTTCTTTTTCTCCAAGAAACTTTTTCTTTTAACCTTTCCTTTGCTGAGATGATTGAAATTACTGATAATTGCAGGGCTGTTAGGGGTCTGTTTGTGCAGAGTGGACTCAAAGGGGCTTTGCTGTCCCAGTGAGCAGGGAAATGGTTCCTATCACCTGGGAGCTGCCAGGTTGTGCTTGTACCACACTCCTCTCCTTAAAAAAAAAAGGGCAACCAAGCAGAAAAAAAGCAGAGATAAACCCAACAGAATATCACAAGAAGTTTGTCTTAAGGAAATCAGTTCTTCCTCACTGGAAAATGAATGGAACAGTGAGAGTGGGCTGACACAAAATTAGCACAAGGAACATTTCTTTCCCTGTTTCCTGCATTATGTTGCAATGTGTTGTGCTCAGAAGTTACCAGCTTTCAGGAAGATCAATACATTTTTAAATTTTTTGTCATGACTGCTGAATAATGTGTTGTACTCCTGCAGGAAAAGAGTAAGATTTTGGATTGTTCGAAACTTTTTGGCCAAGTAAAATGAAAAAATTGCACAAGTTAACTTAAACTGGTTTAGCTTCCTGGTTCTCAGGGGTTTTGTGTAGAGGCTTAACACTGTGCTATATTTTATATTTTCCTTTCCAGGTGTAAGACAGGAAACCTCACCAAATATTTTTTTTTCTAACAGACTTTCTTGGTTTTTTGTTTCTTAGCCAATGGAAGCCAACAATCCTTTCCACTAAATGTTCTTATGACACTTTGTTTCAACTTTTCTCAGTTACTTCAAGCAAAAACTGGCATTTCTGTATAGTTTTGATTGCCCTTTTCTTAGCTGAGGTCTCTATTTTCAGAAAATAATGTCATTAAAGGATGACTCAGTCCATTTGTATGCTCAGACATTTATATTTGAGTGTTACAGAAAAGTCCACTTGAATTTTCTGATTTGTAGTTATTTTAAACCAGGACATTACAGATACTGTTTAGTCTGATAAAACGTGAACTTCTGTTTTGAGAAATGTTGTATTCTTTCTGCCCTGATAATTCACTGTGGAGAGGCATGGGGCCCTGTCTCTCAAATCGGTGCTATAAAATAGCATCCAGCATTCAAACAAAACCTTTTATGGGCAGAGATGAGTCATTCTTACCTATGCCTATTATGCCTCTCACAATGGAACTGGTCTTTCTCAGTGCTACCACTTTTTAAGTAATAAAGGTAACAGTAAAAATACTTTTTTCCTGAACTTGTCTGCTACAAAAAAAGTGCCATTACCTCACTTTCAGGAACTTTAAACTTTTTTTTTTCTTTAGGTGACCTACTTTGTAGGGTAGATATTTCTCTGAGTTCTTCCTTTTTCCACAGCTAATCTGCCTTTATTGTGTAAATCTCATTTTCTTTGTCATTTAGTGCATCCTAAATAATTTTAATGCCAGCTAAATCTTCAATTTCAAGTTAGTGCTGTATTTTATGACCACATACCAGAAATACTTGCATGGATTTCAGGTTGTTTCTGTGACATAGGTTTGTTTGATCCCTCCTTGGATCACACGTGTGCAGTCACCCCAGAATTGCTGTCATGATTGAATTAGCATTATTTAAATAAGTGGCTGCTAGGTATAGCCTGGAAATAGTGAACAGAAATCCTGTTCCTGCTCTGCAGTGAGGGATACCTTCCCTGCTGATGGAGGAGACAGGGCCCTTAGGCTACAGGCTTCAGGAACAGAAAAGTTGGCTGGGTCTGAGGAATCACAGAAGGTGTCTGGGAAAGTGCTTTTATGTAGGAACAAAAGGCCTTGCACAGGTATTCAGGGCACACTCTGCTTTCTCATGCTTGGCTGAAATGGGAGTTCTCTCATCATGATTTAAAGAAGCGACTTTGTGACCCGTGTGCATACACAGATGCTGCGACGTGCAGCCAGCAAAGTTCCTGCTTTAACCTTAAATCACCTGCAGGCCGGGACTGTTTCACCGAGCTTTGTGCTGTGCTTGCTGCTGCTGCTGCTGCTGCTGAGATGGACAATTTCACTTGCACGGTCAGATGGTTTGTGCCAGACACGGGCTGCTCTCCTGAGAGCCACAGTGAGGTGCCTGTAAATTATGCAGGAAAGCAGCAGGGCTGGATCTGCTGCCTTCTCCTTGCTGCAGTGCATGGAGTGATACCACCGTGGCGGGGGAAACAGTCTAGAAGGCAATTACGTGCCTCTAGCTGGCTCTTTACCAAAGTGATCAGCTTTTGTTTGGGTCGTGGTGAGCTGGTGATGTGGCACAGGAATCCAGTTTAGCCAAGTAAAAGTTCTAAGTGTGTTGTTCCTCCTTCAGGACTTGGCACTTCCCTTGCTGAACCTCCTGCAGTTCCTCTCAGCCCATTTCTGCAGCCGGTCGAGGTGCCCCTGAGTGGCAGCACGACCCTCTGGCATATTGGCCACTCCTCCCAGTTTTGTCTCCCAAACTTGCTGAGGGTGCATCAGCCCCATCGTGGAGAGCTTTGGTGAAGCTGTTGAACACGATTGGACTCTGAGGGTGCCTCCAGCCAGACCTCGTGCCACTGATCACAACCTCCTGAACTTGGCTGTTCAGCTTCAGTTCCCCTGCCCGTCTTCTCAACTTGCCTGTGTTTCATCAGATTCCCTGTGACTGTGTTGTGGGAGAAAGGGGTGAAACTGTGCTGACTTTTCCTCATGGTTTCCTTCTCCTTTGTGTGCTTGGAAATGATTCCCAGGATTACTTCTCCAGTTATCTCCACAGGGATGGAGGCTGACCAGACAGTGGTTCCTCAGGATTCCTCTACTCCCCATCCCTCTCCCCCTGTCCCAACCCAGGAACTGGCATTAACACTTCAGGATGGTTGATCATAGCAGCCACGTGTGTGCCTTTATTTAAGGCTGTGTGTTTGCTTTTTTTTTCCTTTTGCTCTATTTTTGGTGTGTTTTTGCCAGGTTGACATGCAGATGGATTTTTTCCTCGTATCAGCTCCCAGTATGGGCACTTCAAAGCTGATGCAGGGAGCAGAAGAGAAGAAGGTGGGAGTAGGGCAGAGCAGAATCAGCACTTGAGCTGTGTAGGGCCATGACTTCCCTCACTGTGCAAGTTCAATCAGTTTTCCATGCAATGCCTAGAGGTCAGATGCACATTTCTTACTCTTCACAAGAAAAAGACATCAGACTATTTTGGCCAGGTATTTTGTTTGTGCTGTTTTAATTTGCCTTAGCCAGACAGGGGTTATTTCTCAAAGGCAGTGAGAGAATTTTAATTTATGCCTTAGAACTCTGTGTTAGACCATCTCGAATAATACGAGCTCGTGTCCAAAATATCCCCTCTTGAGTGTTGTAAATTGTCGCTCTTATTTAAATTGTCATGCTCTGCATGTGGAGGTACCCACTTTGCTGTAGTCAGAGTGCAGCTTGACTCCAAAAACATGATTATATTGCCTCTGTATTCTGTCACCTTCACAGCCTTCTGATTTAATTAGGAGTTGCCTTCCTAGCTTTTGGAAAGCTGCGTGAATTTGCTTCACTCTCTCTCTCTCTGGCCTCTGTTATATCTACTTGCTGATCCCAAACCTTCATCATTCTGGTTCTTCCCCAAATTTCCAAGTGTCTGGGAATAGTTCTGGTACAGACTCCTCCATTTATGTTTCCTTTTTCCATTCTTTCTCATCTAGTAAGCCTCACATCATTTTGTCCCCACTTTTCCTCTCCCTCCGATGTTTCTGATACTTGAAACTTTTTTTTTCTTTATATTTCCCTAAAAGCTGTATTTGCTTTCTTTCTACTTGGAAAAATCTCCTTGCCTTTTGAGGCAGAGCAATACAATTTATCGTTTTTTATACAGTTCAAAAATGCTTTAATTAAAGAGAGAAATTACAATACAAAATAAGTACATGTGGCATATAGAGTATGCCTATTATAATAAAACTTTATGCCTTATTATTTTAAAAAAAGAGTTCTTATATTTTTAACTTCTTGGTCTCTCTGCCCACATAGTTATATTTAGCAGAAGTTCTAAGTCTAAGCAATTTCTTCTCAAACTGTGGTATAAGTAGGCATATAAATAGCATTTCATTATTTTCTTTCTAAAATCTCTCTAAATAGTGAATGAAATGTTAAATGTGCTTAAATTATATCCAGGCATGTGAAGCATGATTTTTCAGGTTTTTCACTGACTTTTTTTATTCAGTTTAAGTAAATAATTGCTGTCTTATCAGTAATGGCAACAAAATGATTTTCCTGTTGGAAGTGTTCTGGTCTATGGAGTGAAATACATGCAGTGTAATTACAGTAGACACAATTTCTCATTTAGTAGGAAATAACATTGTACCTAAAATTAGCAGTCTGGAATATTCCAGAATGTTTAATGCATAAATTATAAAACTCCTGGGCATAAAGTGTGTATTTAATATGACCTGCATGAAATACTCCTGTGAGTTCAAAGGTTTTTTAGTTACATTTTTTTTTCCTGACAATCGAAATGGATAAATGAATTTGCATTTTTGGTATGTTTGGGGCAGAAGTTGCTATTTTCACGACAAAAATGTTAGGCTTTACACGTGAAATGTTGGTATATGAAATGTGAGTTTTGGTGCTGTCAAAAATAATGTTTATTTAATTGTTTATTTGTTTTCCTAAGTCCTTTGCTTTTGGATGTAGCACCACTAAGGTTCATCAGCAATAATTTTGTTAATTATAATTTCTAAAATGGAACTTTTCTTGTTATGGTTATCAGCCTCATATGTTCTCCATCTCCTTTTCTGCTGCTCTGAGTGGCATGTGGGCTCAGTTCAAGCTGGAGTTCTCATTTCCCAAAACATTCCCAGTTGGGATGCTGGCTCTGGGACATGTGAATATGAAACAACTCTGAAATGCACTTCTGAACTTTATTGCCTATCAGTAAATCTGTGTTACTGGCTGTATTTCATGGGTTATAAATCAGCAGTGATACTCGATTTTTCCTGTTTCCTGTGGCTCAAAGCACATTCCAAGTGTTTTCATGTCCTGGGTTTCTCTCTAGGTCCAATCCATCTTGTAGGGGAGAATTGTGATTCCAGCAATGGAAAGGATTCCTGACAGCTCAGGCTCTTTGTGGGCTTTGAATTTCACTCTCTCAATGTGTTCATTTGCACCCTGGGAGGCAAGTGACTGAACCTGAAGATCTGAAAGTGTGTTGCATACACGTGGTAGCTTTTCTAACCAAGTATATTAAAATGTAATTTTTATCTCTGGTTTATGGGACTTCAAAGACTTAACTCACCCAGAAACTCTGTGATGGCCTTATCTCAGAGTCTTGAAATTGAGTCTTTATCAGAAACATAAATAATTGGACACAATCCCTGACCTTGGGGCAGGAAAAGACCAGGAGAATGAGATAGGGCAAAGGTTGGTTTGTCTCTCCTCCTTTGGGTTGTGATTCACCCATTCCTGTTGAGGTCATTGTCAGGACATCGTGGAAGACCCTGTGGTTACTCCTGCAAGGCTACCTGGATGGCAAATACAGGGGCTCATTGTATTCTGGTTCTGTGTAAACTTTCACCTCTGGAGTCACAATTCAGCAAAATAAATAAAACACTGAAATCCTTGTCTGATTTTTTTTTTTCTCTCGCAGTCCCAAATGCAGAGAACCGAGTCAAACACGCATTTATTGATGGACATTCCCAGCAGGCTTCTATTTAGTGTGTTTTGTGTTAAAAAATAACAAACCTCTCTCCTGTGCAGTTGTTTACATTTTGAGCTTTTCACGTGCTTGTAATCAGTGTCTTACTGAGAGCAGTGCAAGCTTAACTTTCTTTTTTACCCACAGGACCTAAGAGTGAGGCAATTCTGAACGTTTGAATACAAAAATGACACTGCAGAACTACTGGGTGTGTTTATATCCAACATTATGACAAAGAAATGAAGCTTGAGTAAATAAATGTAAGCTATAGAAGTATTTTTGGCATTAATGAGCAGTCTTTAAGGTAATTTTCTGAACCATGTTTAATCCCTGCAGTAAGGTATTGATACCACTGATAATAATTAGTGTAGTGGATTTCTGGAAGCACTTTGTGCTCCACTATACCATAGTAAGCTCGAAAATGAAATTTAAGCCTCATATTTACATCCCTTATGGAGGAATTTGGTGGATAGGATTATAGGTCAGGAGTTTCTGTTCCTGCTAATGTCTCTCAACCTCCCACAGAGCAAGTACACAAATATACCTATTTAATGAGATTTGAATTTGAGGGTCTTTGTGATGCTTCTCTCAAATATGACAATACCTTTTACTTTGGATGTATCCTATTCCAAGAGACATTTGGCTCCTCTTTGGGCTTGCAATGATCCATGACCAGATTTATTATTTTCAAGTGTTTGTTAGTGTGTTTGTGAGCTGTTTTATCTAATGAGCTGCTGTTTACCAAGGACTGGAATTGATTGAACCTGACAGCTATAAAAGTATGATTAACTTTTGGGGGTTTTTTTTAATGGTCGGTTGCTTTTGGTTTATTTTTTGTTTGTTTGTTTATACAGGTAAAACTACGTATTTTTGTGGCATACTTTTTTGCAGTTCCCAGTGTGTACAATTTGTCAAATAACAGAGAGTTTTTAGAAAATGGTGTTTCTCCAACTTACTGCTACAGTATAGAACTATGAAAATCAGTTAATGCCATTTCTCCTCAAGAGTCTTTGGTTAGAATCCTGGTTGAGTTACTTCTGTTTGTTTCTCTCATATTAAATTAGGCATGAGTTCTTATTTCATCCCTAGCTTGACACAGGAAAAGTAATTGTTTAATAATGTTTTAGAGCCTTGAGAAATCAAGAGCATCTCAGCCAGAGGTTGAGAAGGTATCTGGACTGTCTCCAGAATTCCCAATCTAATTACTTTCCTCTTGTTCAACTGAAACAAATTTATCTTTAGAAAATATGAAATGTCAGTGAAATATGATTTCCTGTATTACACATATTTTTCAATTAGAATAACTGGAAATATGTGCACAGAACTAACTTTTCCTAATTGTATGGTGAGGAAATTAATTTGCATAGAGTTACAGTAAAAATACAATAATTACCATTTCTCTTTTGACTCAGCAGTTGACAAAAGAATAATTACCATTTTTGGAGGTATTTTTAACTTAGCCTTTTAAGCATAATGACTCTTGTCTGATTTTAGCATGTGCTTAATTTTCAAGACCCTATATGATAGCTATATTTAAAAAGTAGTACGTGTGCTATTTTTATTTATTGCCCTTTTTTGCAGCACTTCCCAAGCAAGGGATTGGAGGAAACAATATTATGAATATTATGCTTTTCAGGTATATGTCATAACTATTTTTGGCTTGCCCTCATTAAAGGGGAGGTATGATGGCTGAGACAGGATTTCATATGCTGTTTTCTTTAAGGTGTGTTGCCTTCTACAGGAATAAAGAGGCAACCTCAGGGGGAAAAATGTGTTTTATTGACAACTTAAAAGAATATCATGATGTAATTTAAATACCTCTACTGAAGAATGCAGTTTTCAATGAAAACATGAACTGATGAATGAAAAGGAAGCCTCTTCAAGTTGTTATTAAGAAATGATGCTAAAGATGGAAGCATGGAGATATGTGAGTGTGTAACTGCCCAGCCTAAAGGATGTCAAAAAGAAACTTTGCCATATGAACAAAGTTAAAACCAAAACAACCCAAATACCTTTAAATTATGGTAATTACACTGAGCAGCCTTTTATGGAATTGATTGTGGGCTCCAGCTGTCATGGAAGTTGTTTGAGTTTTCAAATTAAATTGTTCCCAAACAATTTAATAGTTATGAAGCATTAACTGTGTTTCACTCACCCAAATTAAAGGTTTCCATTTCTAGATTAGTTCTCCATCTGGGTTGTGCCAGGGAGTTGAAGATTTCAGTGGAATCAAGGTCTTTCAGAAGGGGCAGAGTCACAATTCTTGCCTTTATGTGCAGAATTACATCCAGCGTTGTGATCTTAAAGGGTTTTATGGTGTTGGAGGCCCGAGCTCCTGGAGCTTTTCTCAGTCTGTGAAGGTGGCTGTGAAAGAGCCCAGCTCCTTGGACTTGGAGGTCCTCTGGAGCTGGAGGGAACTGCTCCATTCAGCAGGAACCTGCTGCAGTGTCACTTTGGTAATGCTGTGGGGGCCTTGCCATCATCAAATCTGCTGGGAAGTTGGAAATAGGGACACGAATCTTACAGCATGTCCACAGGGCAGCTCTTATATCTGCATTCTCAGCTGCACTGTGCTCACTTCCCGCTCAGTATGGGGTTAATCTGCTCATGAGGGGTAAAGTTGTCCTGCACAGAATTGGGATTAAGCCTCACTTCTGGACTGGCTGGTGTGGTGTGACTGTTTTCTGGATCCAGCATTGCTGTTTCTTGTCTTTCTAGCTTGCCAATTTATCTTTATTCATGGCCTGTGCAAGGCACTGGTTGAAGGAAACATTGCTCCTGGAGCAGCTGGAGTAAAGGATGCCTGGGTTGTTTTTTTTGTCCTCAGTTTTGCACTTAGAAAACAAGCAAATATTGTTCTGATTAAAGGAAAAGAAAAGTCTGCTATGTAAAATTTGCTCAGAACTCCGTATCCCTCTTTGGTTTAATCATCTAAGAACAAATGAGATTTTCTGTTGAAAAGCAGTTTTATATGTATTTGTGTTCCTTGCCCTTGTGCAGTAGTACTGCCAATTATATTTATTAGCCCTAAATATTAAACAGCTGGAAGGATTCCATTGTATATAAATAAGACATTTGAGACCTGGAAGGATGCCATTTCTAATACAGCCAGCTGGTGCTTTTTACAGTTACATTCAGCACAACACTACTGAATTTCACTGTACACTGAGTGTTGTGCTAATGACAATAGGAGAACGTGGGGTGGTTTGGGATTTCTCTAGGAAAAGCCATTGTGTAAAAACACATTGTTTTGAAAGACTGGCTAGCAAGGAAATGCTATATTATGCACCTGTTTTGTGCATTTTGATGTAAATACTTTTTTTGTTTATGTGTTTTGCTGGCAAATACAAAGCAACAAACTGCAGGGGCTTTTCAGATGTGAATTTTTAAGTGTTCTAGTGCCACAGATATTTTTCACTTTCTCTGTTGTGGTGCTGTTTTCCCATTTAAGTAACAGTTTCATGCTTAAAAATCCCTGCTTGCTGATGCTTCTGAAAGCATTTGCTAATGCTTTGGGGTTTTTTTATGAAGGCTTCATTGACTCTTTGTTACAGTACAAGAAATAACTAAAAGAGTAACAAAAATATTGCCCCACCATTAATTTGTTCCTAATCTATGTATTAGAAAACTGAGGCGTAAATGTGGACAAGGGATATTTTCCTGTTTAGGTAGCCAGCAAATAGTTTGGAGAAGTGGATTCTTCCCATTTTTAATTGACTGTGTCCTGATTATTTCTTTGTATAAGTTTGCCATCATTGCCTGTGTGGCTACATCCAGTTTTAGGTGTTAGGTAGTGCTTTAGGTGAAGCAGAGGATGGTGCTGGACGACCTGATGCTTTTTATTTGTGTTATTATTAAATATTTACAGAAGCTGATTGTTCTGAGCAGAGTGTTATGTCTAACGTGTGAAATAACTTCTGATGATAATTACTTGAAGACACTTTTTTTTTTTCACCAGATTGCCTCATCCACAGCTGTGGGTGAGTTCCATCTTGGGTGAATTTCCATCTCTGAAACAACTGCACTTAGAGGCTGAATCTTACCTAGTTTATTCAATGCTTGTGGAGAAAGGTGCTTTTATACAAATTATTGTTCTGTACAGATTTCAGCCATGGGGACTGTTTTGTTGAGAACTTCCCAGAAAATCTGCTTAACCTGTGAGATAAATAAGATTGAAACCTGTTTCTCCAGGAGATGTATAGCCTATGAAAAAAAATGAAGCTGTAAATGCTTTGCTTGTCCAAGCTCTGCATGGGTGTTTGAATGCTGGATTCAGATGTCTGTTAGGAACTCAGAGGCTTTCCTCGTTGTGGTGACCTTTTTACCTCACTGTGATTAAGAGGCTTTTGCTTGCTGAAGGGTGAGAATCAGCTGTCCTTACAAATTTGATGATGAAGTACTCATCTGTCTGCCAATTAGAGATGGGGGGGAAAAGATGGCTTTCCTTGTCTTTCTGCAGTTTGGTTTTATTATTAGTTTAGTATTCCCATGATAAGGTTTGTGCTCTTGCTTTCTCAATATTGTTTATGTGTGCTTAGCTGCTGTAAGGCAGTTATTATAATATTTATTTTATTTTCCTTCCCACTTTTTTAAAAACTCAGAAGCATAACTGCATGGAACACAGATTTGACTGGTTTGGATAATGTGGGATAAATTTGGAGCTAGTTTTTCTTGGGGAGGTTTAGTATCTGGATACTCTTAATGAGTTTCTCATCTCACCTGAGCACTCAGCAGACAAGATATTAATATTTTGTCTTTGTTGTAATTTTCCTTAGCTGTGAAGAAACCCAAGTTTTAGGTTGAAGCTGTGAGTGTACCAAAGTCTGTGTCTTGGGAGGGCTTATGTGATGGAAATGATCATTTCATTGTGTGTATAACTTAATCAGAAAACTCTTGCAATGCGACTTATTCTTTCATTTGCAACTTAGAAAGAACTAAAAATAAAGTCTGTGGCCAGAGCCAGTGGCAGGAGGTAATTTAATTGATTTTTGAATGTCAAATGTAGAAAAAAAAATATTCTGTGATACTTTTAAAGTTTCTTAAACTCCCAAATCAGACCATTTTCTGTCCTCTGATCTCAGCTGGTTGGTATTTATGGGCCTTGAATCAGCATCCTTGGTGATGTTATGAGGAAAGTTTCCATACTGATGAGCTAGTCTGGAATGCATTCTCCTATAATATGGTCATTACAGGGTTTTTGTTAATAGCAACCTTTCAGAGCTCTTGCATCCTGCTACTATTTTGTTGAACTTTGAAATAGTATGTGGGAAGGTTCTGGTTTTTATTTAGACTTGAATTATTTTTGCAATCACACAGTTGCATATATGTTGTATTGTAAGTCACAAAATATCCTTCCGTTTCTTATTGTAATTCAGATTTTTTTTTTTTGTTATGATGGATAAAAAGACACAAAAAGTGATTTCACAGGCAGGATGAAAGAATTGAGATCACTCGTGTCCTAGATTCTCACACTGAGAGGGAGCTTTTTATTGAGGCTGCTCATGACATCCTAGAAACATCCCACATTCATTGCTGTACATTTCCTTTTGTAAAGAAATTGGAAGAAATAAACCAGCCATGAGTCCAGCACACTGCCAGATCTTGGAGAAGAAAATCCTTTTTGGCCCAACTTTGTCACTCAGAGACATGAGTTAGACCCTCTCACTGGGGATCTGGAGATTTTTCTACACCACTGGAAGGAATCTCGTTTCCTGTCGTTAACAGTATCCAAAGAAGATTTTAAGAACTGAAAAGCAAACAAAAGAACATTTTCCAAAAGCCAAGTTACATGCTGGGAAGGGAGTGGTGCTGTGGCACTTCTGGACATGTTTCAAAAGTATTGAAGGTGCCTGAAGGCATCAGGGGAATATGACATAAATACTGTGTAATAACATGAATTCAGAAATTGTGCCCCACATCGTTCTGTCACAGAGTCCCTGACACTTTTTTATAAACATCTTCCTAAAAATTTTTAAATTTATCATTCCTGTTGGACTCGTAGGAGGATAGTCCTGTCATGTCATCATTCCAGAATTCAGGACTTGGCTATTAATTTCCTCTCTAACAATTGCCAGGACTGATAAATATCCGTTAGTTTTGTACAGTTTTGAAAGAAAGAAATTCCAGCTGGGACATCTCTGCAGTGTAGTGCTCCACGGACCAGAGTTACCAAAGATTTAGTTTTTAGTTGTCACTACCTTGATCTCATTTGATTGATAATAAATAAGGCCAATTTCCCCAAGTTGGGACTGTTTTGTCTGTGGCAGTAACAGGTGAGTGACCTCTCCCTCTCATTATCTCTACCCACAAGTCTTTTGTTGTATTTTGTCTCCCCTGTCCATCTTTTTTATTATTTCCCCTGCATAATTCCATCCCTGGAATAAGAATTTCTCTGTATTTTTTTTTTTTGAGAGATTTTTTTAACTACTGTAACTTTACAGAGCAAGTTGAACATGAGTTACAAGTACAGAAGTAAAAATTAAAACAAGCACGAATATAGGTGTTCGAGAAACCTCAGCAGAAGAAGCTCCTGGGTCATGGAATTAAAATTGTCTCGATATTCTTGATGATCTGTTTACCATGAAGATCATTTGGAGATGGCAATGCAGAGGCTTACTGGGAATAGCTGCAATGTATGAACAATGCAAATGTACTGCTTGCTTTTTGCTTTGGTCATAATAATTATTGAATTCCTGAATGTATTTGACTGTGGTACATGTTGTGATTTGGATGCTCTTCCTGTAGTTTTGGTGACTTATTTCACCTTTTTCTAATGCAATAGCTGCAATCTTGACAATTTTATAAGTGTTAAAATATTTTAGTCAAGTTAGCACCCAGTGTGAGAGTGGCGTTGCCCTTCAGCAGTGCCTCAGCATTAAATGATAGATTTTAAACTTTGTTGTTCATGAAAGTGGACTAACACAGACTTCCAGGCAATTTGATCTTCATTGAAAATTATTGAACTGATAATTACATGAAATTATTAATTGAAGCTTCTAGGTGAAGAACATTATAATGATGCTACCTCTGTCATTCAAGTCCTACATCTACATTCAAAAGTCTGTGTAGGCATGTTGGATAAGAAGCTTATGGCAAAAAAAAATTACTATCAGGCTGGTTCAGAAAACTCACATCTTGCTGTGGAGACATTTTAAACTCTGCAAGTTCCTGGTTTTGTCTCTATCTCCCACTGGACATTTAAAATAGAACTGATTAGAAATTATATGGAAATGGTAATCACTAGGTGACTTCTGAATCAGTGGGAGCTGCTTAAAATGTCTGTGAAATTTAGTTTCATTATATAATCTTACCTAGTTTCATCCAGGTGTTGTTACTGAGTGTTTATTTGTCCAGCTAAGAGCTCCAGACAAACCAGTGCATCCAGCTTCTCTGGAGGCAGTTATGGCATCTGAGGGGCTCTTTGCAGCAGCGCTCGATCATTGGCTCAGGGCCTGTTCTCGTGCAAGGACATCTGCCAGAGGAGAGTCCTTCACTCACTTTTGGGAAGTTGGCAGAGGCTGGGAGCCAGGGTCCAGCTGCCTCTTCTGCAAGCAGCAGCTCATCTCCTTGTATGGTTGGTGCCAGGCTCTCAAGTGGCCACGAGCTCCAGTGCGGTAATTTTGACCCCCAAAGTCGCTGCATTGCTGGCTCTTTTTGGCAGTGGATCCTGCTGTGGCGTGCTGCAGCGTATCAGCTGCTGTAGACACATCCAAGATTGTGTTTTAAACTCTGTTGAACTAGTCAGGAAGAGATAAAACTTGTGTATAGTCAGGTCTGTAAAGTGAGCTCCAGTAAACTTGGTTTCAATTAAAGGAAGAGTATTTACACTGCTTTTATCTGCTGGTTTGATAATGTGATTTAAAATCACATCTTCAGTGGTGTGTGGACAATTTCATTGTGCAGACCAGCTCTTAGTCAGATCAAAACTTCCTTAAATCAGTGGGTTGAGACTGAGAACTCTCAGATGCTACTCTGATATGGCCATGGTTTTTTTCCTTGCTTTGTATATGTGTGTGATATACATGCATTGTAAACCCAAGAAACTGTAAACACTTCTGCACCACGATTTTTGTCTTTTTAGTGGGAATAGTTCTTTCCTCTCCTACTGTCTGCACTACACTAAAGTCCTGCAGCAAAAGGCGCTTATGTAGAACAAGTAATTATTAGACTGAGATCTTAAATAGGAAATTGATGTGACTTGATTTTTGAGAGAAGAAGTTTTTCAGATAGAAGTTCTTCTTTGTCTCCCTTCCCTCGGAGTGGCAGTGATTTCTGACAACATACTTAATTCTCCGGTTTTTGTTGTGGTTTTTTTTTTTATTTTTTCCTGTGATTGGTAAGTATTTCTTTCTGGACAGCGTAACTTTAGAAAATCAGGTAGGATTGGTATGTGCATAATTCACAAGTAGGAAGCCCCTTCCTTCACGTTTTGGATCAAGAGAGTTTGTCAGCTGATGGCTGCTGTAAAAACAAATCGTGGCCCTGTGTTCTTCAAAAACCATTCTAGTGTCATGGCCTATGTAGTCCACAGAAGAACCAATTAATCAAGATATGTTAAATTGGTGGCAATTCTTAGTGCAGCTCAACCCAGTTTCCAGAGTTATTGTTTGTCCAGAGTACATATATCCCAAGGAAAATCAATTGTTATGCTTTGAATAAATGTAAAACTGTAACATTTTATTGTGACTGTATGGAATTTCAGCTGGAGCCATTGGCTTTTGCTTAATCTTCAAAATAAAACTGATTCTAACAGTGCAAATGTGTGCTGTTCTTGAGGATTTTTTCTGTTTGAGGTGAGTGTAGTTCTTGTAAAGACATGGAATTGTGATTGAAAGGGCAGCACTGCTTATTGTTCGGGAAATCACAGGGTTTTAATAATGCAAAACAGCTGTAGCATCTCTTTCATCCACCTTGAAGTAACTTGGTAAAAACTAACTTATTAATGGTGAATTCTGTGTTCATTTAAGATGTTTATGTGTTTTAATAAGAAAAAAGTAAGCACAAGTTCAACCAGACTTTATTGTTTATTTCATAGTGATGTCCAAGCAAAGTTCTTTTTGCTTTTTCACAGCTTTTGCTCCGAATGTGATTTTTACTGGTATAATCATGAATCTTAAACATCTCCTTTTCTTCTTTCTTATTTTTCAATCCAGTGGGAAGAGATTAGTGGTGTTGACGAGCATTACACTCCTATCAGAACTTACCAAGTGTGCAATGTCATGGATCACAGCCAGAACAACTGGCTGCGGACGAACTGGATCCCGCGCAACTCAGCTCAGAAGATCTATGTGGAGCTCAAGTTCACCCTGAGGGACTGCAACAGCATCCCCCTGGTCCTGGGCACTTGCAAGGAGACCTTCAACCTGTACTACATGGAGTCTGATGACGACCACTCGGTCAAGTTCAAGGAGCACCAGTTTACAAAGATCGACACCATCGCGGCCGACGAGAGCTTCACCCAGATGGACCTCGGCGACCGAATTCTCAAGCTGAACACAGAAATCCGTGAGGTGGGGCCCATCAGCAGGAAGGGCTTTTACTTGGCTTTCCAGGACGTGGGCGCGTGCGTTGCCTTAGTGTCGGTGCGGGTGTACTTCAAGAAGTGCCCTTTCACCGTCAAGAACCTCGCCATGTTCCCGGACACGGTGCCCATGGACTCCCAGTCGCTGGTGGAGGTGCGGGGCTCCTGTGTCAACCATTCCAAGGAGGAGGAGCCCCCCAAGATGTACTGCAGCACGGAGGGAGAGTGGCTGGTGCCCATAGGGAAGTGCTTGTGCAACGCTGGCTATGAAGAGAGAGGCTTTGCGTGCCAAGGTAACGATGCTCTCCGTGTGCGTAGTTCTGCTCTGAGCAGGGCCTTCCCCTGCTCTCTGTGTTGGGTTGTGCTCGTTTCCTCCAGGTTCTGGAGAGAAATCGGTTAGGTGTTAAAATCACCGTGGAAGTGGGGTTTTTTTAAGCTGTGTAAATACCGTAATTTGCTAAAAATACTTGGTAGGAGCCAACAATTGATTTTTAGTAACATTTTATGTGGCAAATCTAGGCTCTCTTACCACTCTTGGACTTTCGTCCAGTGCACAATAGTTTTCTGAAATGCTTGTGACAAAAAAGTGATTTTTTTGGTGTCTTTTTTTCTTTCAAACTTCATGGCTCGATACATGACTTTTGCCACTGAGCTGTGTTGGTTAATTGGGATTGGTTGGAAAAAAACATGTGGTAATGTTCCTGTAGCATAATTACTAAATGCAGATGCATTTGGAAAATTGATAGTTGAAATTTATTCATAAATACTCACGAATTTAACTCAATTTCCTCCAAAGTTTTAATTTCTGCAAACTGTGGTTATGTGGATGCTCCCAAGAACAACAGTATGGAGATTTGCATTTTTTTACAGAAATGGTCTTTTAAATCTTAGAGAACTGCATATTGTGTTTACTAATTTTAATCTCAACCAAGGTGATAGCAGATAACATTTTTATGCTTTTTATGAAGTTAGATTTTGAAATTTTGTGCTGCTTCAGTCTTATCACAGAGTGCCTTGAAGGGTGTTGGCTGTGGGCAAAGGGTCTTCCATTAAATATGTAAGTAAAAATTAGACAGTAATATCTGGAAATCCTGTGGATGGAAGGAGAATAGCTGAGATGTTTACTGTGGGGGATGTGTATGCACAGAACAGAAATTTAAAGTGTTCTGAACCTGGCTGGGACAGTGCCTACTTCATTTTAATCAGTCCTGCAACAATACTTATGTCAAACAAGTCCTGGGGAGATACTTAGAGCCCATCAAACCATAGCCAGGTTATTGTGAAAAGTGTAACCCCAAATAACATGAATTTTTCTCAGAAAATGCCAGGGACATGTGTGGAAAAAGGGGTAAGAGTGTTCTTGCTTTGATTTTTCATTTAAGTAGATTTTAAATAATTTTTGCCCTTGAATAAATTGGGTAGCCAGGTCTGAGGATGCTTTTTTGAGGTTAGATACTGATATTAAGAAAAAAACCCAAATTAAACTCTTCTGTTAAGAGCTGAATTCAGGGGAGGATATTTTATTGTTCAGAAATGCTTTATCCAGGGCCTCCTACAGCTGCACTTAGAAATGCTAAAACAGGAGTGATGCTCTTTTATCCACTGTGTATATTCTTGCTTGCCATAGAGCCTGTGTTCCTGTGAAGGGTTGAAGGCTGTTGGTTTAGAGTTTCAGTTACACGTGAGCACAAAGAGACAAGGACTCCAGAAAGCGACAGACTACAACTGAGCAAAAGGAAAGCTAAATAAATTAAACTAAACTTGTATTTAAAAGGAGTTCTCAAGTGCTTGGGGCAGGCAAGGCAGCTCCTACTGAGTTCTGGAGAGAAAATCAGACCATAGAATGAATATATTTTTCTGTTTTGTTGGGGTTTTTTTCCTCCCATGCCTTTTCTTTTTTTTCTTTTTTTTTTGCTTCCTCGCTCACTGTTGATCAAGGGGGTTATATATGATGAAGCCGTTAACAATAGTGACAGGTCCTTTTGGTTTATTCAGATTTAACATAGAATGTTCTACAGACTTTTCTTGGAAGTCGTATTGATCAGATTCTTTCAGTGTGCTGTGATTGAAGTGGCTCTCTGGAAGCAGGAACTCAAAACCTCTTGTTTGTGAGCATTGGTAATGCAGCAGGAGTTGGAAAACTCAGAAAACCAGTTCAGTTTTCACCTCAGCCTCAAGGCTGCTCCTGCATCTTTCCTTTTCTTTTTTTTTGTCTCCTTTTCATGCTCCATCTTTTAGGGTGTTTAAGGATTTTTGTGTTTGTTTGGGGTTTTTTTTGTTTTGTCACCAAAAGGGCAGTAGAGTGGGAATTGTAGCAATGGAACACCAAAATGGTGTTAGAAGCATGGGCTGGAATGAGGGCGTAATTTTGGAAAATAAGTTTCAGTTGAAGTCTAAGGAGTAATTAGTAACAGAGGTTATTGTCTTCCCAGTAGTTGAAAACATTTAAGAGCTTAGTGTCCGTCACTGCTTGATCCTGCCTTCAGCCTGTTTCTGATTTTGTTTGTTTCCATAATGCTGTTTTCACAAACAATGTCATCTTGCATGAGCAGGAGATCATCACTGAGAGTTAAATGGAGGACCTTAATGGTATAAGATCAGCCTATTTAAATTTCATTTAGAACAGCTTTTCTTTGTACTTGGAAAACTGGGCACAGTCATGGCCTCCCAAATAACACAAATTTCACCAATTTCCTTGACTGCTTTCTTTCCTCTGCATAACCAGGAAAAGTCAACATAAACTCAGACCATTTTTTGTTATTGGTGCATGCTTTTATAACACATTTTTGTGTAAGCTCTGAAAAGACAGCTCAGCTCATGGGTTCTTGCTGGATGGAATATTGTTCTGTTCTGGATCCTGTTGACTGATTTTACATGTACAGCAGCAACATCCCTACCTGTCAGTCAGTGAAAGAATTTCACTGTGACCATCCTTGTCCTCCTTATTGTGTGTTTGTGGAGAAGTGATTTCCCAAAAATGATTTGTAGACCTCACTTTGAGGAATGCTGGTATTTGTGATACACTTCTAAGTTAACAGCTTAAGATTTAATTCCTCCTCTAGCAAAGGCTTGTGCTCCTGCTCAGTGTTTTGGAGGGATTAGGTTTGTCTGGAGTGAAGTAAAGTAAGACATGTCTGGGAGCAACTCTTTCATACCTGTTCTCTCCCTTAATTAATACATATGTTAGTTAATTAAAATGGTACATGTCATACACTGTAAGCTGTTTGTTATTACAGCTTTGTGAGTATCACAGGGATCCTATTTCACCTTATTCTAATATTTCATGGTTGAACAGGACTTCTTCCTCACAACGTCTTTTATAAATTATATTTTCCTGCCACTTTGACCAAAATACATCTTTCTGGCATCTTCTCTCTTAGAATTAGTGTGTTTTAATTAGGGGGAAAAAAACCCAGCTGTCTGGAACTACACACTAAGCTTAATGCTTTCTAATAATCTCCATCCTGCTCGTCAGTCAACAAGGAAAAAAAATCATCTTTTCAATTTGTTCCCCATCAAACAGGCAGAGTAGATCAGGTCAGAGGTTTGTCTGTCTTAATATTCTTTCTCTGACAGTGACTAATGGCCTCCTCCTAAGGAAACTAAGGGAAAGTATAAGAAACTGTATAAAAGTGCTGCTTTCCTGGGTAAAGCTTCTGCCAATCTACTGTTGACTTTTTAAGATTTAAGACACATTTTGTAAGAAAGACTGTGTTGGAATTGGAATCAGTGAGCAGACTCCTGTTAATTTGTCTATATTTTGATTCATTTATATTTTACTCTCTAAAGTTTTTATGGCAATGAATGCCATATCTTGCCTGGTGTGGAAAACATAACTCCTTGCTGTGTTTAAGCCTTCTCTTTTTAGAGTCACAGGGATGAGGTTTTCCATGTCCTTGTATAGTGAGGGAATAACTGCTCCCTTTTCAGCTTCCATATTAACAAATATCAAGATCCCTTTCATGTCTAATATCTCATCTCTAATAATACTTCTGTTCTGAACTTCTCCTCTCTAGTAGTGCCTTCTTTTTTAGAGGACGGACTAACTGCTCTATGCCTCTTCCTTTTTGACTACCTCTTCAAAGTAAACAATGTGATTTTTATGAAAAGGGCAATGACTCTTGTGTGCACTATTTAAGTTTCAAGTGCAGGAGGAATTTAGAAAGTGGCTTAGAGTTTGGAACAGCCCAGAGATTGAAAGAAAGGAGCATTCACATCACCTGCTCAGTGAGGGAAAAGCTTGACTCAGTTTTGTTTTGAACACTATAGAAGAGATAGATCTCACTATCTGAAGGTTGGTTAGTTGGTATCAAAATAAATGGGAAAACGTAGGATAAATGGTAGAAAAACTCTCTGGAGTTCTGCAATGATCTAGAAGGCTCCTCAGGGAAATCATGGAAGACTCATTTCAGGAGCTGTTTTAAAAAAATTTGCAGTAACCAGATGATAAAGGAAATCCTGCACTGGCAGGTTTGGGCTTATAAGTCTTTTCCATCCTGAATGTGTCTATCTGTTGTTGGACATGGAGAAGGTTATTTTTCATTACAATATCCTTAATTAGCAAGCATGCAGTGGGCAGTTGTTTATCCATGTGGGACTATGAGTGAGCTTGAATGCTCTTTTGAATGCTTCCAACAAGTGACCCTCTAGACCAAAACCAAAATTTCTGGCTCTGGTTATCACATGACAAATTTAAATTGGTGGGCCTGAACAAAATGACCCAAAAAGCACAGAATAACATTTTCTGCACGGTGTTGTTTCAAGGTATAGTTCTAAATTTTAGTTGCTGGAATTGAGTGGGTCTGAACTGTAGATTTCCTCTGTAATACTTTGTAATATAGTTCTAAGTTTTAATAGTGAGTGACTGATACATTTTCTGTAACAAAGCCAGAATGAAAAAGAGAATGTAACCCAACAGTCCTTCCTTACGTATTTAACTCTTAGCTATTAATCAGGTGGATTGAATGGGAGAAAAGGGAGTGAGGGGTAAAGGAGGGAGAGGTTAAGTTCACCCACTGTGCCTGGTTATTGCAAAAATGACTTCACAAAACTTTCCCTAACACTAAATTTTTCAGTGCTTCAAGTTGTGCAGTGAGCATCTCCTAAATCATATTTCTCTCTCTGAGTTTCTGGAGATATGAAAGGAATGCCATCTGTGGCTGCTAAATCTGAACCATCACATACATTGCTTAATTCTTTGAGTGGAATGACTGCTGCATTTGAGGTAAAAATATGTAAAACATCATTAATACCCAAGAAGCAAAGCATTTCTCCAGACTTCTTTTTTTCCTCTGTGCTTTAAATAATCATTTTGTCTCTGCATAAGTAAATCTAATTTTTACTTTCCTAGATCAGTAGGAAAAAAATATGACTTTACATGTAAAGAGAAAAAAGTACTGTGAGGAACTACTCGATTTTGGGCAAGTGAAAACAGAAAGAAGGCACAAATGCTTTTTGCAACTGCAAAGATTCCCTTGGAATTAATTGAGTGGCTTGGATGTGTTACTTACACTACAAAAATGTGTGGCCTTAACTCTTAGACTCTGCACAGGAGCAATTATATTTAATAAAATGTAGGCACTGATCATACGGAGATTGTACAACATAATAATGGAGTTATCAAGAAAGTTTCCTTTTACATGAAATATGGAAAAAGCTGGGGATTCAAATTTTTTCAAGCAGAGGTCTGAGGGGTGTTTTTTAGTCCTTTGGTTTGTATCGTTTTGATTTTATAAAGCAGGAGAGATGCTTTTTAAAAGGACTCTTAATCTTTCAAGCTGGTAAACTAAAATGACAGCAGCTATAAATTATGAATCACTTTATTTGTAAAATATTCATTGTTTTTATCCGCTTTATAGTCTATAAGTACATAAACACAGCACAATAGGGAAGCATTTACTTTCCTGCTTAGAATTTATTTAACTCTTATGAAAGTTATGTAGAAGATGTCCAGATGATTTTTATGGGAGAAGAATTATGTTGCACTCAATACTTCCTAAAGATCCCAGCCAACTTTTTATGTAAAATTTTCTGACTGTTAAAAATTTGGGAAATATTCCCCAATTTGTTCATCATAAGCAGTAGATACAAAAATGCAAGTTTTTAAGGCAAAATTTATTGGACACGATTTTATGGTTTTCGTCCACATCTGTCACAAATCCTGAAGAAAAAAAAAAATCATTCTGAAATTATTGGAAAAGAAACTTTTTGATACAATACTATGCACATTCTCATGTAAGAAAAGTGTTCTTTCAGCCCTTTTTAGTTTCATGAAAAAAAATCTTTACTGAATTTCTTGGAGATTGTGATAGAAGTATTTAAAAACATGATTATAAATATTACTATAAAGTTTTTAATGTTCAGTGATTAGGCGCTTGAATGTAACATTACTGTTAAGTCTTCTTAGAAAACTTACCAATAAATCTCTCCAAGTTGTTCAGTGCTGCAGTTCCAATATATGTCAGGACTAGATAATTTAGAAATGAATTTTCGTATTTATAACCACTTGGGAAATGGAAAGGTTCACTCAGAAAAAAAGGAAATATTTGCCAAAGTGTTAATGACTCACAAAATGCAAGTTAGTACAGATGTATGTTTGTTGAATCCAGATACATTACCACTTTGTAAGTGTTTGTTCTGCCACTTTGTGGGTGTTGACAATTCCTTCCTTGTCTCCCTTACCTGCTTTTCAAGCAACAAAATGACCACCCCAGTCTAAGCCCTGCAAAAAAAGCCCTCCACACCCCACCCCACCCCACTCCACCCCACCCCGCTGCCTGGAACCCAGGCTCTCTACAATTTAACAAGTTTGTGACACATTTACTTTCTCTTCTTAATGCAGATATTCTTGCCTTAATTCTCTGACACTCACGTGTTCGAGAGCACCACCCCTGAACTTGTGTGCAGGGTTTTCCTGCAGGAATCTTGTGAATGTCTGTCACCAAGAATCCTAAGGGATCTCACGGGCATTTCCTTACCCTTTTCACTGTAATGGGTTCCCTTCTTAGGAGGCTTTCAGAAGATTAAAAGCTAAATAATGAGTATCATCCTCAGCACGTTTCTCTCGCCGTGCCTTGGGTGATTTTTCAGCCTTGGAGCTGCAGGAGGATTGCATTGTCAGTGGGAATTCAGGGAACGCTGTCCATCGGTTCCTCTGGCACTGGCAGAGTGTAAAGAGCTGTTTAACAATGCCCTGTTAGTTCCAGAGTGGGACTTAGAAAGGCTAACAGGGGTTTGCATTGCCACTGACAGCTGGCACTAGGCTGAAAATAGAGAGCAATTGCAGCAAGAGCTGTGAGTTTTGATCACACACAACTCTGAAAATGCTCTCAGAGTAAGGAGCATCTTGAAAGATGAGTACGAGACGATGAGAATCTTCTCTGAGTCTGCTGCTCCTCAGTGTGAAGCACAAGATGTTGTCAAAACATGCTGTTGGCAGACATCTAAATAACCAGCAATTGATAGCAGACTTTATTGAAACACTCAGGCTGCGGGAGAAGGATCAGCATTTGCTGTTTCTTGGATGGCAAACTGAATGACATTCAGTTCATTTGTAGTGCCTCATCCTCCCTGCGTTTGAAGTTGCACTTTTATTCTTTACAGCACGCCAGGAAAATAATAACTTGGACTTCACACAGCCTGTTTAGGGAGAGGAGATGCAAAGTTCACTGCCTAGAATTTGTTTGTAGCTTCAGCTTTAAGTACCTGCATCAGATACCCCGGCAATTAGTGGAGGTGTTGTTCTGAGGCAGGGACAGGCCTAAACAGTGACAAATCCTTCACAGGTCAAGGAGGTGAACTGTTTCACTGTCATGGCTCTGTGGGTTCAGTGGTTGTCTACTGGAAGGTTAAAATTTGATGTGATAATTTAGAACAGCTGCTCTTTGACAGGAAGATTCACTTTCAGCAAGGGAAGAGAAAGCCATATGGTAGAAGTTGATGCTGTGCCAGGCCTGAGTAGCTGCAGAAGTGATACAGGACAGTTCTCTTCAACAATGTGCTCAAAGTAAGGTGTTTTACTTGCCATTGGTGTTTCCAATCTGTGTGCTTTTTTGAATCATAACTTAACTGTCCTACAAGTACTTTTTTCTAGTTACTTTTATATAATACTTTTTGTTAACAGTGATGATTAATTGACAGAAAAGGGTGGTGGGCTTTAAAGTTGCACATTCATAGCCCTGTCCAGACCACTCTTTGTGCTCTAAAAACATATCAAAGCTTTACAGAATGTTCGCTTCAAAGTTTTCAAGCTAATTAACATTTATTGTAGAGGGTGTGTCCCACACTTTAATTCAGATGCTTTTAGCATTTAAGTGACGCTGCCTTTATTCACATACTTAAATTTCAGTAAATCAAGCATGTGAAATAGCATGAAACATCATGAAGTCAGTAATTCCCAGCGCTCATCCTAAACAGTAGTGGTCAATAGCAATAAGGTCGTCATCAGGAGTTCAAAATCTTGTGGAGAATTCAGCTGTCCTCCAATTTGGAGGAGGGGAATCATTTGTCACAATAATTAGTTCTAGATAAGAAAACCCCAAAACATAGACTCTTTTCGATGTGGCAGAAACTTTTAATGTAAGGAGAATAACAGAATAAATTACTTAGAGTGCCCAGCTCTTACCTTTAAAAAATGCCACAAACAAGTGCCCAAAAACCTTCCACCAGCAGTGCACTTGCCTCTAGAAATACAACTTTTTTTTGGTGTGTCCCATTCCCCTGTCTCCCCCCATAATGAGGATGGGACAAAAACCTGTTGTTTAAAGAAGAAAAAAAAATCTTTCCTTCTCCTAGGAAAAAAAAAGAAAAATAAAATCTCTGAGGTGATTATAATAACGGAGTCAAATATATTGAAATGATCATCTGTTACCCAGCTGAGCTAAGAAAAGACCTAAAGTGTGGCAAACATATTAAAGTCAAATATGAAACATGTTCTTTGATGTTCTGCAACCCTATACAGAGGTCACTTATGCGGAGTTTGACCTAACCTGCCCAGCCCCTTTATCTCTGTAAGAGGTAATTCTAAGATTTAGGTATGCACATATAGAATTGTTTATTTATAAATGTCTTCTGTAGCATTTTTTAAATACCATGTTAGTAGTAGGATGCTGTGGAATCCAGTGAGTAAAAATTCCTCCTCTGTTTTGCTAATGAATGGCATAATGTAGTTATTATTATTATCATTATAAAAAGAAATACAAGTGAGTTATTCCATAATCTGTAATTCAGGTTTAACGGGAGCACCTCCAGCTGCTGTAGTGTGCCTCTTTAGATGCCAGAACAACTTGAACTCTCTGAAGGTCTAACAGGATTTTTTTCCCTGATTTTGGTAATGTGATCCTAATACTGAGATGACAGCTATGGGCAGTTTCGTTTAAGAAGCTGCTCTTCAAATCTGTTCTAGGAGTTTTCAGGTTTCGCTCCCAAAAGAATAATGTGGAAAACTAAAACAGGGCTCAGGGACTGTGACTTGAAGTGGAGTCAAGGTGTATTAAACACGAGTATGAGATCACTGTTGCAGCTGTGAGACTGGAGTTATCCTGGGGAGGAGGAGGCTGGGTAGGAACCAGGGCTGAGATCAGCTGAAGAAGTAGCTGGTTAGAAATCTCAGGTAACCACAGCTAATGAACCTTCTGCTTCATTAATTAATTGTTCATTCCTTCAGCTGCTACTTTTAGGCAGTGTATAGTATGCCTGACTTTTTTGACTTTGAGTGTCCAGAGCTTTCACCTCGAGCTCTTACAAATATTTGTAAATATAGAGGATGAAATTAGGGCATGAAATTTTTACGTGTTTGTGGCATTAATAAGCACTGACAGTCTTGTTTCTCACACCATGTGAGGGGATGAATTGGCAGTGAAATTAACAGTAAAAGGGGAATCAGCTTTGGTGTCTCTTCTCTGCCCACACCAACCACAGCAGATGGTGGAAGAAAGCTAAAAGCATTTTTTTAGGAGGGTCAGCATAAGAGAATGAGAGGAAAGAGAATAGAGAGAAAAAATCACCCTAGTAAATAAAATATTGTTTCACTGAAGCCTAAATGCTGCAGTTAGAATTCTCAAAAAAGCCCCAAAAGTAAGTAAGAGGCTCTCCTGAGAAAAGAAAGAATACTGATTTTAGTTTAGACAGGAGTATGAGTCAATGGCGTCTTTAAAGGAAGATGTAAATCTCTATGCAAGTTTGCTCTGTGCCTAACTAATATGCTAAAGATATTCATGTTTCAGGGGAAAAAATGTGGTGGCTGCTTCAAGTCCATGTTTGGGTATAAGGTAGATCTCACACGGAATTGGTCTGCAAATAATAATAATATTAGAACAGTAATAATGAGTGTGTTACAGTGAGAGATTTAAAGCTGATGTGAGGTACAGTAAGCAGGGATACATCCATCTCCTGTGTCTCAGTGAGCCCTGTCTAAAGGAAGCTGCAGACTAGAAAAGGTTTGTTGTTTTCTTAAGAGCCTTCCTCTCAGAATTCTCTCTCTGAATTTTGTCTGGACAGCATTTTAAGAATGTTTCCTTAATGTTTCTTTGTGTCACTGAATTTTCAAGGGCTCTGAGTATGTACCTAGCAGTTTCTCAGAAATTACAGAAATTACCTGAGGGGCTGGACTGGAAGATCTCTAGAGGTCCCTTCCAACACTATCAATTCTGTGTTTCTGTAAACTTTAAAGCCCAAAGACTGCACCTTGTTCTAAACTCAGGGGATTGGGGTTTTTTGGGTTTGAAAAGCCTTCTGTCCAGTGGATTTAGCCCTGTTCTGCAGAGTCCTCAGTAGAGGGACACAAAATAAAGCGCTTGTCAGTGGCCATGTTCACATCCATGGTTTCCCTTTGCAGGGATGACTCAGAGGTGCAGTTTATCCTGCTCATCCTTTGGGAACAGCTGCTTCATGCCATATTCATGGGCAAGCAGCTGCTGTGGCCAGGGAGGAGGTGTGTGTACAGCACAGGGGAACTCAGAGTCCTCCTGCTCTCGGCTTTCTTCAGCCGCCCACAGCAGGGGAGAGCAGGGTATCAGGTGATGGATCCCTCAGAGGGCCGGAGGAAGAGGGTGGCAGAGCTTTTTGGGCTGGGTAAAAGTTAATCCATGTTTGCCCTCACACTGCAGCCATGCTACTGATCTGTTCTAATCCACAGCAAATCGGAAACATGATGACAATAATACAGCTCGCAGGAGTTTTCGCTCAATTGAATTTTGAGTTTTACTTCTGATCCACATGTGCAGTGTGACAACAACCTAACCTTTTAATTTTTAATCTCTTCCCTGAACAAGCAGGCCCTGCTTCCCCCCAAAAGTTAAATACTAGTCTTTAATTGAAAAATACACAAAGCACTGCCAAATCCTGTGGTAAAAGCAGGTGTTCAGGCACAAGCCTGTTTAGTAAAGAGCTTATTTAAACATGGATTAAAGGCTTCTTTGGAATTGAATGCATTGTTTTTTTCTGTGCAATAATTACTTTCCATAGCCAATGTGTCTAAATGACTGCCTTAAAACTTAGTATGCCCTCTATCCCAAATTCTCTTATAATTAGGGATTATTTTATAGCTTGTCAGTTATCCATCTGCTGGGAAGCTTCCTTGTCTGTCTTGCAGTCAGGCCAGCCAAGCTGTCACCCCCTGCTTGCCCTTTGGCATCAGATCCCCAGATGTGCATCCACAGATTGCACATCCACAAGGTTGAAGCAGTCATTCAACCTAGAGGTGTTGGGTTTGTATGGTCTGGGGAGAAAAAAAGCTCAGGGGAGGCCTTTACAAGAACCTGAAAGGAGGCTGTGGCAAGGTATGGAGTGACCTCTTCTCCCAGGGAACTGCAGCAGGACAAGAGGACACAGCCCCAAGCTGTGCCAGGGAAGGTTCAGGTTAGCCATGAGGAAGAGTTTTTTCCCTGAAAGAGTGATCAGGCATTGGACTGGGCTGCCCAGGGAGGTGGTGGAGTCCTGGCAGTGTTCCAGAAACAACTGGACATGTCAGTGCCATGGTTTGGTTGACATGATGGGGTTTGGTCACAGGTTGGACTGGATGATGTTGGAGGTCTTCTCCAACCTTAGTGATTCCGTGATTCTGTGCTCCTCTAAGTTATTTTTCTTAGGCATATCGGATTCTGTGTTGTGCTCCTGCCTTCTACATTAATCTGTTTGCTAGATTGGAGGTTTGAAGGCAGGGAAGGTGTTTTATCCTGGATCAGTTGGGTCAAATGTATCAGATTCTCAAACACATGTGAACACAAGGTTATGCATTCATAACCTTGCTGTGGGATTCAGCTGATTTTGTGGGATCGTATGGGGGACTCTGAAAGAAGTTGCTGAGAGTTAGGACTTCAGAAATTCTCTTGAAATCTTAGAGGTGAAGTGTTTTGATACAGTTAAGACTTTTGGTCTTTCCTTGCAGATTGTAAATCTGCTTTGTGGCATTTCACCTTGTTTTGTGGTGTCTGACAATGTGTTTGTTGACTTTCTATGGACTGTTTCACGTGAAAATCTGTCTGTGTCCAAAGGTTGATTTAAAAACAAACCAAGGAATAAACAGTGTTACATATTCTCTCTGCGAACAATTTAGAAACACTTTCTGGTTTTGGATAACAGTCATGTCCTGCAGTAATTTGAGAAGGTTTCTAGCAGGGGGAGAAAAGAAAATCGATCATTTTTTCCTTCCTCTAGTAATTATGAAGATTTTTGGAGCGAGATGTACTTGACTGTTACGTACTGGAGACTCTTGGATGTGAGCAGAATCGTTCACACCAGGTCCCATTAGGGATTCCCTTTACGTCAAGTTGAACACTTGAAGAGGTGTGACAACTGCCATTTTGTATAACGATTGAAAAAGAAAAATATATTTATGAAGACAACTATTGATAGAGGTATTAAACATTCCCATTGGAGAGTCATCAAAAGTGTGCTTGCGAGGCTTTTGTAACTTCCTGTGAGGTGTTTCCTAACAAATAAAGCCTTGTTCATTCTGGAGGAATTCAGTTGAAGAGAAATGAGTAAAAATGACCAGTGGCTCTGGGAGTCCTTCTTTCTGAGGAGCAGGAGCACCTTCTGCACCAGCAGCCATCCATAACGTCAGAGCATTCATTTCTCCCTTTGTGGTTGTTAGCATAACTTTCCACTTCACCTTCTCACGCTGTGATGGAGCTGAAGACCTTTGCACAGGCTGCTTTTGCTTTTCCTGCCTGTGTGCTGCTGCGTTCCTGTTTTGGTAAGAGGGAGTGGGTGGGTAGGCAAAGGCAGATTTCCCACCTCAGAGCTGGCGAGCTCTTGGCCTCAGGATTGATGCTCGTGGCTGGCTCACAGTGGGAGCCACTGGAACCAGTGACAGAGACAGATGATGGCACACTGGAGCCTGTCAGCTGAAAATGGCANATAATTAGGGATTATTTTATAGCTTGTCAGTTATCCATCTGCTGGGAAGCTTCCTTGTCTGTCTTGCAGTCAGGCCAGCCAAGCTGTCACCCCCTGCTTGCCCTTTGGCATCAGATCCCCAGATGTGCATCCACAGATTGCACATCCACAAGGTTGAAGCAGTCATTCAACCTAGAGGTGTTGGGTTTGTATGGTCTGGGGAGAAAAAAAGCTCAGGGGAGGCCTTTACAAGAACCTGAAAGGAGGCTGTGGCAAGGTGTGGAGTGACCTCTTCTCCCAGGGAACTGCAGCAGGACAAGAGGACACAGCCCCAAGCTGTGCCAGGGAAGGTTCAGGTTAGCCATGAGGAAGAGTTTTTTCCCTGAAAGAGTGATCAGGCATTGGACTGGGCTGCCCAGGGAGGTGGTGGAGTCCTGGCAGTGTTCCAGAAACAACTGGACATGTCAGTGCCATGGTTTGGTTGACATGATGGGGTTTGGTCACAGGTTGGACTGGATGATGTTGGAGGTCTTCTCCAACCTTAGTGATTCCGTGATTCTGTGCTCCTCTAAGTTATTTTTCTTAGGCATATCGGATTCTGTGTTGTGCTCCTGCCTTCTACATTAATCTGTTTGCTAGATTGGAGGTTTGAAGGCAGGGAAGGTGTTTTATCCTGGATCAGTTGGGTCAAATGTATCAGATTCTCAAACACATGTGAACACAAGGTTATGCATTCATAACCTTGCTGTGGGATTCAGCTGATTTTGTGGGATCGTATGGGGGACTCTGAAAGAAGTTGCTGAGAGTTAGGACTTCAGAAATTCTCTTGAAATCTTAGAGGTGAAGTGTTTTGATACAGTTAAGACTTTTGGTCTTTCCTTGCAGATTGTAAATCTGCTTTGTGGCATTTCACCTTGTTTTGTGGTGTCTGACAATGTGTTTGTTGACTTTCTATGGACTGTTTCACGTGAAAATCTGTCTGTGTCCAAAGGTTGATTTAAAAACAAACCAAGGAATAAACAGTGTTACATATTCTCTCTGCGAACAATTTAGAAACACTTTCTGGTTTTGGATAACAGTCATGTCCTGCAGTAATTTGAGAAGGTTTCTAGCAGGGGGAGAAAAGAAAATCGATCATTTTTTCCTTCCTCTAGTAATTATGAAGATTTTTGGAGCGAGATGTACTTGACTGTTACGTACTGGAGACTCTTGGATGTGAGCAGAATCGTTCACACCAGGTCCCATTAGGGATTCCCTTTACGTCAAGTTGAACACTTGAAGAGGTGTGACAACTGCCATTTTGTATAAAGATTGAAAAAGAAAAATATATTTATGAAGACAACTATTGATAGAGGTATCAAACATTCCCATTGGAGAGTCATCAAAAGTGTGCTTGCGAGGCTTTTGTAACTTCCTGTGAGGTGTTTCCTAACAAATAAAGCCTTGTTCATTCTGGAGGAATTCAGTTGAAGAGAAATGAGTAAAAATGACCAGTGGCTCTGGGAGTCCTTCTTTCTGAGGAGCAGGAGCACCTTCTGCACCAGCAGCCATCCATAACGTCAGAGCATTCATTTCTCCCTTTGTGGTTGTTAGCATAACTTTCCACTTCACCTTCTCACGCTGTGATGGAGCTGAAGACCTTTGCACAGGCTGCTTTTGCTTTTCCTGCCTGTGTGCTGCTGCGTTCCTGTTTTGGTAAGAGGGAGTGGGTGGGTAGGCAAAGGCAGATTTCCCACCTCAGAGCTGGCGAGCTCTTGGCCTCAGGATTGATGCTCGTGGCTGGCTCACAGTGGGAGCCACTGGAACCAGTGACAGAGACAGATGATGGCACACTGGAGCCTGTCAGCTGAAAATGGCAGGGGCCTGAATGAGGAGGAATGCTTTCCTCATCAGCAAGGCTTGATTTTTGCCTCCTGTGAAGGGGGGACATAGGGGAGTGGCTGCCTGGTGGAGGATGTATTTTCTTTTGTCTTTACATTTGAGATGCGAAGTCTCTAACCACATGCCAGGGTTGTTGCTTGTGCTGTTGCTGAAATCAGTTGTGGAGTTCCCATTGATTTAATGGGAAGAAGTCAAGAATTTCAAACAATCAGCTCTTGGACAGATGAGAACATGTGGCTTTTTGATAAAATGCTGTGCCTCTTAAACAACAACATACCTCACTACAGTTAGGAAAGCAGAGCAATAAATAAGTGAATAAGTTTTTGTATGTGTGAAATACAAAATCAAAATACAGATCAGATCATGAAACTTGCAAAATTATTAATTAATCAGTTGTTTAGCTAATTTACCAAGAGAAGATCTTTAGCTTTGTCAGTCACTCAAAATCACCTCTTTTTTGTATTGTGTTTTATATTTTTGTATTGGGATTTAAGGTACAAGACAGTGTGCTAATAATATTAATCAAGTGGCGTTCTTTTAGATTCCAGCCTCTATAACTTAACATCAACATGAGCTTTGAAACATTTCAATAAAGTATATAGCATTTTTGTGACATTAATTCTAGTGAATGTTATCCAATTAGAAAGCAAAAGCATTTGGCTGTGTGACTTTACTAATAGACAGAGTCCAACTTTCAAATGATCAATTTAATAAGCAAATACTTAGTTAAAGAGATTCTGTAGCACATATTTAATCTAAAAATAGTATCTCACAAAACAATAAAAAGGCAGCAGCTGAGCTTCACCAGCACAAGTATTTGCAATAATTTTGTGTGTTTAAATGTAATTTTGTCCAGCTGAAACTTAGGTTAGACTGTAGAAAGCTATGTACACCCTGGTGTTTTTACAGCTCTCATTATTCGGGATCCAGCTCTGCCATCAAGAAACTTAATGCAATGTTTGTACGTCAAGGCTTTGTAAAAAAATAAATGTTTTTTATCAGTTACAAAAAATATCACCAGTGGCCCACACATGTTTTGTTACAGAAGAATTATGATAACCTGAAGGCTTTTTTTTTATTGCTTTTGGGTTTGGATTTTACAGAGTCCTTGTGGTCCCAGTTTCATTACAGCTTTATGCATGAAAAATGCTCCAATTAGCAATATATGGAAATGGTTTGCAAATGGTTTGCTCGTTCCCTGTAATTTAGAAGTTTGCATAAATTACTGCATTCACAGGACTGAACTTCCAGCATGCCTGAGGGCTTTGGGTCTGGGCTTCTGGTTCAAATCAGTTGATGCAATACCTTAAGAGAAAACCTGTCCTTTTCTGCCCTTTTTTTTTTTGGTCTTGATGTATATTTTCTTTCTGTCACACCTATATCTCTGTACAGATATATATATATATGTATGTATGTATGTATAATACATAGACATATTCCACAAAGAGAAGAACTGAAAGTCTGTTCTCTCTGCATGCCTTGAGAGAGCAATTTGCAAAATACAGACCAGGAAGATTTATTTGGAAACATGTGGAAACCACGGGGGGGAAGCCTGAAGAGGCCACTTGTCCCAGCATGGGATGCTCCACCTTACCCTGACCAGAAGCTGCTGGACCAGGCTGGGTGACCCCATGCTGGGGCTGGCAGCCTGCAGGAGCTCAGTGACCAGGGAAATTTGCCTCTCAGGCCACTGCTGCCACGAAATATCTTGCCCTGTACATAAAGCCCAAACTTGCCAAAATGTAGAGGAATTTTACCTAATGCAAGCTATGTTAAAAAGCAATGAATAACAGCTACACATTTCATCTAAAAAACCATAGTATTAAAGAAAAAAAAAATTGGCATGTACGTGAATTTAATTGAATTGATGAATTGATATGTTGGCATAAATAATAATTGATGCTTTTAAATGTAGGAGGTCTGTTTTAAAGCTGTTTTGAAGAACAAGCTACCAAGGCATGTGCAGTGAAAAGAAAACTTGATGCAGAAATTAAGTATTAGAATTATTTAAAAACCCTAGAAGCTCTTGTGTCTGTAGCCAAAAAAATGTTTATTTGCTGGGCTCAAGCTGAACTGTGATTGGAATCCTTAAGTTTTAGCTTTTTTAGGCTGGTTTGCCATGAGTAAAGCTCATAATTCATTGAGAGCACTGTTGAGAAGTAATTATTCAACTAATGCAGTAAATTATTATGATCTGAATGGGTGTTTCTTCTTATTATTTTATAGTTTGTATCTTCTCAGCTTTGTCCATAATTGTTATGTATTTTTTATGAGAGCTGAAATGTTCTCTTTTTAAGGGGCAGTCTCTTGCTCACTCTCTTTAATTCTGAATTATGAGTGATTTTAATCAGATGCCAGTTCCTGGCAGGTTTGTTGAGCTGAGGTGCTCAGTGTTGTCCTCTGCAGTTGTGTTTATAGCTGTCTCCCTCCTCTCCCCATCTCTTTTTTCTCTTTTCAGTGTCCAGTGGTTGCATAGCTCACCCATACTCATGTTTTTTTCTTCATCCTTGATACAATCTTTTCTTATCACCTGGATTCAAGTGAGCTCAGCACCTGTCTGGGTGCAGCTCATGCTCCTCACTCAGGACAATCGTTGCTTCTAGAATTTCTGATAAATATCCCTCAGGGGCTTTTCTGGGGAAGGTATCTCTCTAAGAATGGTATTGATTATCACTTCCTGACCTTCTTCACCGTGCCCTATTCCTGCTTCAAGTGTGTTAAAAGGATCATTGCTACACAATCAGCCAGTCTGCTGTGTTTCAAACCCCATAGTTGCACACTAGAGAAGTCATTTCCCAGTTTTGGGAGCTCTTTTTTGATGTGCTGCCCTCCTGCACTGTCCTGGGTTGAGTTTGCCTTCGTCCCAGGCACGCTGGAGTGCTGTGCTGGGGACAGGGCTGGGGACAGTGGTGACACCAGTGTGGCCACAGGACAGGGCAGGCAGCACTAGCACTGCGCAGGTGCTGCTAAAGCAAAGCCATCTGTGAGCTCAGAGGGTTTGGGATACCTGGCTACTCAAGGAGGAGTGGGCACAGTGCACCCAGAAAGGCTTGTGAGAGGTTAAATTCTTCCAAGGGCTCAAGTTATTTCTATGTCTTTTCCTTTATTTCTCTATTCTGTAAAATTTGCCTGCCATATCCACAAAATCTGGTGGTTGTAGAAAATGTATTTTTTAGTGAAGGTGGACCAAGCTACAGCTTAATGTTATGGAAATGCTCTGTAAAATGAGAGATTTCCTGCTTCCCCTGCGTCTCACTGGATAGTGTCTCATTCATATTTCATTGTGCTGATGATTGTGTTTGCTAAGAAGCCTCTTTGTTTAATGATCAATCAGGGAATTTAATTCATTAATCTGAAAGCACTCCGCAGCACAATAAAATATCGTCTGCAGATTACAAACAGAGTACTAAAATCGGAAAAGATGCAGTTGCTTGGTCACATAAATCTGTCACCCAGTGAGCAACAGAACCCAGATTTCTTGAGTCTCATCTCTCTGCTTGCTTCATGAACCGTGGCCACCTCATCGCTGTTTGGGAATGATAAATGCCTCCCATTTCTAGGCACATGTGCATGTTCTGGTCATGCAGTAAACAAAGGAGCCTTTCAGTGTTAATGAAAGTATTCACAAGGGGCCAAGCCTGTGGTCCTCATGCAGACAAAACTCTTGTGGGCTCGAGTCAGAGTTCTGCTTTGAATGATTGCTAGACCAAGCTCATAATGTGTGTTTAAAGCTTCTCGGGGGAGGAAAAGAGCTAGCATGAAACAAATCAGAAGTGAGGGTTTGGTTTGGTTTTTCTTTTAGAATGAAAAAGAATAAATGTAGTATCACTATGGATGAGATCATATGAGAAAGCCCCTTGCAAGAGAAGTGAGGTGACTTTTGCTGTTCCTAAAATGGCTTTCCTTTAGGTCACTTCATAAGTTTTAATTTTCATAACTCACCTGCCCAGTGGCTTACAGAAGAGGCATTGCTTTTATTTGCTCAAAAATTGATGTAGGAATGTAATGGGTGCTATTCCTTATGATTATCCTTAAGATACAAGTTTAGTGAAGGCTCTCACATTTTGTGTTCCTGCAGACACATTAACTGGGCTTTGGTTTTGAAATTTAAGTTTCAAGTCAAATTTCTCAACGCTCTTTTCCAACCTAAATGATTCTGTGTTGCTATGACTAATTCAGGTGCTGTGTTCTCCAGGCCACTATAAACAAATAGAGATGAAAAAAAGGACTATGGATAGTTTTAAAAAACAACTCCACAGAACTCCCAGGCTTTGCCAGGAAATCGTTCTGGAGGTGAAGGTACCTCAGAGTGCTTTGAAAACACTGAATTTAAGAATAATTATGTTCATATCACCTCCTCCATCAAGTGGATGCTGTATTCTGAGGCAAAATAATCTCTTCCTCTCTTCCTCATGGCAGGTTCATAGCTGCTTGAAAGAAACCACGATGTTCACATATCTGTGTTTTCCTTTGGCAGATGCTCTGTCTTTCATTTCTATAATCTTTAACCATTCTAGGTTTATCTTTAGACATTTTGTACAAAGAAAAATGAGTTATTCAAAAGCAAATGGAATAAAACAAAGTAAATTTGAAAATAAAACATTGGGCCATGTACCATAAGGTACTTTCAAAGATGTTATAGGGAAAGTTCATTCCTTATCTCTAGATTTTGGGTTTAGTTTGTTTGGTTGGTTGGTTGGTTGGGGTTTTTTGGTAATTTAAACACACTCCAAAAAATCAGTATTTTTGAAACACTAAGCTTCCAATACCGTGATTTTTTTGGATGATATTTTTGGATTTGTATGCTCCAGAATAGGAGGCTCATTGACTTTCTCAGTCACCCAAATATTTATGCACATGCACACATCCTGTCAGTTTTGATGAGGGATTTCAGTCTTGACGGAACAGTATTTTTGAGCAGAAAATTGTTTGGTGAAGGATTTTCCAATCAGCTCTAATCCTGCATGTCTGAGTAGCTTTGAAGTCATTCTGGTTTTGGAAAAGAAATGTATGTCCTGCTTGAAATATTTAATACTCCTACTGAAACCATCTCTGTGCAAAGGGGAATGGGAGCCAAATTCAACCAGGGATGACTTCCCTATTCCTAAAGGTATCATAACTTTAAATTGGCATCACTGGTACCATTAGTAAAGGTGTCACTGATTTTTAAATTTTAAATTAAATACTAGTGCCAACAAAGATTGAGGTGAGAGTTTTTCTCCTGGGAAGGAGAAAATTCCCACCTTTCCATTTCCATTTCTGTTTCTATCCCAGGAGTACCAGGATTAAGGATACACTCCTTCAACTTCCTACTCTACCAAGTAATGTAAATTATCCACAATATGTTAGGGTGTGAGATAATGGTTTTATCCTCACAGTTCTAGAGGACATCTGTAAATCTGTTTAATTATTGTCTAATTGCACTTTAAGCTATGGGACTGCTATCCTTGAGACACTGAGGATGCTGAAAATGCCATCAAAGGTTATTAAATACAAAGGCACCTTCTCTGGCCCAAGAAGTCCCTTTACCACAAGTACCTGGAGTGTAGGGAAATATTCTGAGGAAGCATCAAAAACCATTTGTCTTTTTTCTGTACTCTTTTTAGGCAGAGGCAGTTGCAAAAATAGTCTCAAGTAACAATAGAGTCTCTGTGGATGTCTGGTCTTATTTTATGAAATACTTGTTGTAGTAGTTCTTACACTTGTAAAGGTATCAGCTATGAAATATTACCCTTAAAGAAGAAAAATAGCTTGGCTTCAAAGTGGCACTGAGAGCAAGTAGATGTAAATGCAGAATGGGTGTTGAGTAGAGAAAGAAAAGTAGCACCAGAGGTGTCAAGTCCCAGTTTGTCTCTGGAATTAACTGGTATTTCACATGTTCAGTGCCATGTTTCTTATGCTATCCACCGGTGGTGCCCAGAATATGAATATTAAAAGGGTTATATTGAACCACCTCAGGTTTATGATCTGAGTTTATGGAAATACTTACTCTTCATTTACACCAGGTGTGAATTCGTACTTCACACATAATAGATCTGAACTTCAAAAACTAGAAAGCAGCAGCAGCCCCAGGAGGTCTCCCCCTGTCCCCATCTTTTTTGATGACAGAAGGTTGTGGATCTCACATGAGACTTAATTTGGGTGGAACTGGAACATGTTCCTGTTGTATAGATGTGTTTGATAAATAACTCTCATGTTAATAAAGCACCAGGAGGCAGGAAGGAGGATATCGAGTGAGTCTTTATCAAACCTGTCAATATCTCAAAGTAAGGTTATTTCCTTTTCCCTGGAGCTATGGCAGAGAAGTCTGAGGACAGTGAGAGAAATATCTGTGAGGAGCCTGGATATTGCTTTCATAGATCCAGATACGCTAATATTGTCTATTATTTTTCATTATTTTGATTGTGTAAAATGAGTTTTACTCCTTCATTTGAAGAAAACCAACCAAACAAAACCAACAACAAAATGGTTTAAAAAAAAAAAAAAGAACTGGATTTTGCAGATAATTAAAGCATTTAACTAGCTGGAGTACCAGACCCAGGCTTACAGAGCTCAGTACTGGTATAGCATCTTTTTCCTTTTGTGACTTTTCTGAAACAGCATAATTAATCAAGGCACCATTTTCTAATAATTTCTGTGCAAAGTAATTTGCTTCGTTCTTGTCTCTCAAGTGCCAGATTGCTGAAGTTGAACCTCTGCTCAGGAGCCTCTTCCACAGACAGTTTCATATTTCAGTAAACCTTCCCCTGGCCTGGCTGACTTGATTTATAATAGCTGAGGTTAGTGGGAAATTAAAAATTAATTAATTTCAATGAATGTGTAATCAAGCAGAGTGGCCTGAGCCGTGGAGGTGCTAATAGGTCTCTCCTGGGTGTTCCTCTCCCACCAGCTGAGCCTTTAGGGTGTGGAACATCCCACTGCAGGCAGAGGGTCAGGGTTTTGGGGCTGGGTCTCCTCCTGGTGCTGCAGGTTAAGGAAGGAAGTCTGGCAGCTTTTTAAACACATTAGTGGGACAGGGACATGTCAGTGAGTCGTTGGAGTTAATTTTTGGGATCTGCTGTTGGCCTCTGGGATGCTGTGGGGTGCTCACTTCTATCCCATGCAAGCTACAACCTCCTTCATAGGGAACAAGTGAAAAGCAGCTCACTCAACAGTTCAAAGGACCCCTAAATGCTCAGGGATCTGAAGCATTTGCAGAGGAATACACCATAAATTTGAAAAGGCTGAATCCATCATCTAAAAAAGAAAAAAAAAATCCACTCTGTCAATTTTTATATGGTAGGGAGATAATTTTCTGTTAACTGCTCCTTTCAAATGGGAACATGGGAGAGACAAAGCACTGGTTCTTCTCTCTGTTTCTCTTGTGAGAGAAGAAGAAATTGATGGCAACAATAACTTCTGTGCATTACTTGCCTCAGTTTTTTTATATATTTCAATGCAAGATGAGCAATTACACCCTGAAACAGTAAGATACAAAGTGTTTCCAACCTCCCCTAAACCATTGTGTTAAAAAGGCAACAAGGTGTTACGCCAGCCTGACATCTCTTTCTTCCCTGTTGCTCTTCATCATCCTTTCATTTCTCTGGTGGCTTGGACTCTGATATTCTGATGATGTACAACTCACCCCACTCTCTTCAAGAAAAAAAAAGCATCAAGAAGAAATGGTTTTATTTTTCAGATACAAAACCTTCAGTAAAGCTGAGTTAAGCCTTGTGATCCCATGGAATATTTTTAAAATTCTTAATTTTAAAAGGAGAAAAAGTAAAACTTTTTTTAAAGATGGTTTAATTGAGGTGCTTAGTGAAGTTTTGAAGTTTGTTCCTGTCTGAGGACAAAACAGAAGGTTGAATTAATATGAGACTAATTTTACCCCTTTTCCAGCCTTAATAATGCATTGATTCAGTGATTCTAGCAGCACAGAGTTCCACAGTGTATTTCTGATCCAAATTGAAGTGGAAAGAGTCTCTCTCACTCACAGCGATGCTGAGCTTTCATTATTGGAGCTGTGGCTGATGGGAATCCAACCACAGCTCCACCTGATCAGCTTTGAAGGTCACTGAGCCTTTGAAGGCTCGGAACAAATGGATGCATTATTAAATATCTCTCCTGTCCTCACACTACACTGCATTTGTTTAAGACTCTGGACAGAGTGAGAAAAGCAGAGGAATGGTCTTGTGGAGCACCCCTTCAGAATTCTCTTAGTTGCCAAAATATGATTTTTGTGTGCATGTGTGTGTGACTGCACATATGTAAATATATGTATGCACAGATAAAATTTCTCTAAAACAGTTGAGGGATTTCCTTTCTGCTGAAGGAAGGTAGGTTAGTTGGAGCAAAGCTGTGAACAAAGATGCTTTACCTTTGCCAGAGCTGTTGCATGAAAACCATAAATAGCATTTTTTAAAATAGCAGTGTGAAGTTATTTTCTTAAAGATTGTACCCTGAACACTGATTCACCTGTAATAAAACATGGCATATATAAATCTGTGCATTTGAAAATTTATTGGAACTGAATACTCAATATGTAAATTTCACAGAGTATTTTAGAAGTGGTCCAAGAACTATGGCTTGAAAATAAAATGCATAAAATGTATATATATATATATTTTATTTTGGACTCTTCTTTCCAAAGGTTGATGGCTGACACTTGGATTGTGACACCCTTCAATTTTGACTGGATGTTTGTGATATATTCCTGAAAACAGAAATTTATTATATTTTAAATAAATTGTGCTAAGGAGTGAGAAGAATTTAAATAACTACCAGGATTTTTGCAATGATCTCTCTCTGCGTGGCCACTAGTGAGGTATTCAGTCCATATTAATTACAATACCGTGGTTGTTAAGTGCAGGGAAGGGACAACTTAATCTCTTTTTCCATTTCAAGAATGCTCTGAACATCAAATGAGTATATTTAAGATGAGCCTGACCATGATAGTTTGGATAAACCTCTCAAGTTCATCTGTTTTGAGGAAATGTGGGAGTCTTAAGGGGGTTTTTTCATCTCCAATGCTGTTCCCAGGTGTCATTCGGTTATTCCCAGCGATAGTGAAAGATTTATGCATCGACAAGTGTGGAGGTGAAACTGTGGTTAAAGCAGTGCTGCAAGTGATACTCCTGATCCCAGCAGGAGCTGCTGCCATGCTTGCATTTTTTGGGAAGGTTTTGCAGAGTTTCCCCTCGTGAATAACCATAAATTATTGCAGTGAGACTTTTCTTGTGGAAGCTAATGTCACCTCTTCTGGCCTGGAGATTCCTGAGCTGCATAATAGAAGTTAATCCAGTACATTTTTTGCTCAGAGGATCTGAAAGGCTTTTATTATATGGAAAAAAAAAAGAGGATTTGCAGGCTTACCAAATAAGAACAATTACCATCAATTAACAGTTTGAGTACTTCTTATTCCTTTCTCCCACAACTTTTTTTGACAAAGAAAGGAATGAAAAAACCCTACCCAAGCAAAGAAAGGGAGGGGAAAAAAACCCTCAAAACTTTTCAGGAGTCAAAGTAAGCCTTAGTTGCTCTGATTGTGCTGTAACAGCAGTTAATCTCTTGAGAGCTGTAACATGGATTGAATTCACCAGAAAGAGAATGTGTGTCAGAAATGACCCCGTGTATAATGGGCAGAGATCAGGTCCTGGTTTCATGGTGTATTAAAAACGAAAGGCCAGTTTCAGGTCCCACATATAAAGAAAAGAGGGGAGATTACTGAGTCAAGCAGGGATGTCATAAATAAGCACTTGCCTTGGTTAGCCCAGCACAGGCTGCACTTCCAAATATTTGGGGCTTCAAAAGCCATTGCTGATAGCAGGGAGACTCTCAGAAGAAAAAAAAAAACGGCAAAACTAAAGTGCAACTCATAAAAGTTTGGTCTGTCTTTGCAGGGAATGAGGATCTAGTGGGTAGCTTTAAGAAATAGTTGAATTTCAGCTGGTTTTTTTCAGTAGCACTTAAAAACCAGTGGCTGTCATCCTACACTGCATCTCAGTTGTTTCAAAGGCAAGGCTATCCTCAAAGAGTGTCTGCACATAGTGCATGTGTCTTCTTTGGTTTTAACAGCTGGGGAAATTGGGTTTATGATCATCTGAACTGCATGGGGACTTTCATCCAGAGATTACATGGACAAAAAACCCCCAAACAAAACAAAACGGAAAAACAAGAGGAAATTTGTTGATTGTATGCAAGGATGGTTCAGATGCTTTCAGGATATCATTGAGATATCAAAGTATTTTGTACATGTGATTGTTAATAAGATTTTTATTTTTTCTTAACCTGCCACTGGCCTGTATCCAAAGCTATACACACAGCACTTTTCCTGCTACAAAATAGAAATAAGACCAAGAGATAGGTCAGTCAATATTTGTTCTTCTCTCAGTCTTTCTGGAGAAATTTTGCGTCCAACCCTAATTTACTGTTGGCTATTTCTCCTTTGGAGATGTGAAGGGCAGGGAAGAGGACAGAGTCTGTAAAAAGTAGACAAGTTAACAAATGGAGGTGCTTATTTTCGGAGACATCCTGAGAGGAATGTTGAGCCTTTTCCCAACATTACAGGAGCTGGTCTCTGAACCTACTGTCAGCCACCCCACTGTTGTCTTCCCCCTGTTGTATTATGATTTGTTTCACAGTAATTTTATCTCGTGGGAATTAAAGAGTTCCTAGATGAAGGAAATTGGTGTTTTAGAGTTGAAAAGGGAAAGAAAGATGCCTCCTCCAGAGCATCCTGGTTACTTGTAGAGTCCCTCAGGTTGCTGGAGCTTCCCCAGCATCTGTGCAAGTGTGTCCTGCTGTCCAGAAATTATTTACTCCTCATTTTCCCCGAAGATGAACTGCAAGCTGAAATGGGAGAGAGGATGAGGTGGATATTAAACCTTCAAACTCTTTCATACCCTTCAGTTTACCTGATGGCTTTCCTGCTGCCTGAGAGTTTAGGCTGGGGAGACTGGTGTGGAGGCAAAGACTGTCAGAGGAAATCATGGAAGACAGATGAGGAGCAGAAGGATAATTGTGGGTTCCCTGTTAACTGCAGTTATTAACAGCTCAAGGTCAGCACTAATGAATCTGTTTCCCCAAGGCTGGAATGAAAATTGCCCAAACCACTAAAAAGCTTCTCTATGGCCAAAAGCAGGGCCTGGGCACATGTGGTTGGACATAGAAGAATGCATCAGTGCAGTCTGAGTCTTCTGGGGTCACCAGATAATGCCTTCACTGAGCACAGCCTGCAGAAATCATAGGGCACAGGTAGGTGTTTGCTGCTTTGCTTACTTTGCAGTTGTTCTGTTCTACCTTTCAGAGGAAAAGCTGCCTCTTTCAGGAAAGCTGGAGGTGCCTTTGGGAGACAAAACTATGCTGTGGCTTTGGTATTCTTGACATATGGGGTGGGGGGAGAACTGTATGTGGAGCAGCAACATAAACTTGTTGAAACATGAGAGAACTTGTGTGCTTTTTGTGATCTGGAGTGTAAATAGCAAGTGCAAAAATGAAGGAAGGGAAATATGGTGATTACTGGCCTTGTAATTTGTCAAACTCCCCATCCATAACATTTTTGCACTGCTTCACTACCTTATGGATATTATATTTTGTTCAGATACTGAGATCTCCCTGCTCAACCTTTGAAGTCCTTCAAGAGTAGTTGACCTTTAAAAAATATTTAAAACAAAATGCCAGATGAGAGTTTTGTTAAGTGAAACTCTTGCCTACATCCTTTTCCTCAGATATTATTCATTGCTTAGACGTATTTTATGCTCTCTTGCTATTGCAACACAGCCAGGTTTATTGGCAGAAGCTGAGGAGAAGAGAGGAAAAAAAAAATACAACCCAGACCCCGAGACTGCTCTTTTTCTGTGGTAACTAAATTGCAAATGAAATCGGGTAAAACATGTAGCAGAAAATTAGTAGAAATCAAACTGGATCAGTGGGAAAAAGTAACCTTATCCTCAGAATGCCAAATTCTGAGTTACAGAAAATGTTTCAAGGCCTCCAGAAGTAATTTAAGGAGCTGGTGAGCAACATTATTATTTGCTTTGTAAATGAATTGAGCTGGCTGTTTGCTGGTGTGGGAGCTGGAGTTGTGGGTAGGCAGTGGGCTGTGCATTCACTGAAAGCATGTCATTAATTATCTGCGCTGATTTCATGCAGTGGATAAATCAGACAATACCAGGCCACCAGGCAGGGAAGAAATACACTGTAAGAAACAATCACACACTGGACAAATGGGGAAGGAGGGAGGGGAAGCAAAGATGTGGATGACCTAGGTCCTTTCCATCTCCAGCTTCTATGAATCCAGGAAATAGGCTTACTGGGGCCTTGGGAAATTCTCATTAAAAAGAAAAAGAGGAGTCAGCAAATCCTCCATGAGTGACCACACTGCAATTCCCAGTGGAAATCATGGAGGAGGAATGATAGAGGAGGAAATAAGTGTCAGGAACTGCTGGGCTCAGGCCTTGGCGTGCCGGTCACGGGGAGGGGATCAGCAAGACAGCGCTGCTTGACCTGTGTTGGTTAAATTCAGGACACTTCCAAAGGTTTCTGTGACAAATAACGGGGAAATACTTGTGACATGGTGCCACAACCTGAAGATCTGCCTTGGGACTGATGTCTGTGTCTAGCAAGAACATCCTGGTCTGCTTGGCTCTGCCTGTTTTTATGGGCTCTGGTTCATCCTTTAGCAGCTCTCTGTGCTGTTACCTTGGGCCTTGCATTAGGCTTTTTTAGTACCTGTTTTAGCTTCTTAGATCTGCCCTGTGACATGGGTTTTGTAGCCATTTCTGATCAGGGAATGCTCTAAAATAGGGGAAAGCAAAGCAGGTACCATGCCGTGCTGGGGTGTTTGGTGTCCTTTCTGTCCCTTTTGCCTCAGCCTTGCCTGCCTTTGGTCTGCCTCCCTTTTCTGGGACACTGAGTCATCCTTAACCCTTTTTCTATCCCTCTGGGGGCCTCCTGGCTGCAGGGAGAAGGAGGCATCCTGTTTATCCAGAGGCAGCCTCCTGGCTACCTGTTGGACTGTGGCGCCTATGGATAAGGAAGGAGGGACTTAAGTGCAAAACCCAGAGGCTTTCTGGCTGCCAGCTGGTTTCTTTTTACAGATAAACTGAATTGCCCAAAGCCTCATCAGTCAGGAATGTGAAAAATCAAAGAGTTCAGGTTTCACTGCTTGCACGCATTGATTCTGCACCTCTTCTTAGTCTTCAGTGGTTTGCAGGAGCGTTGGTGTGAATGCAGGGCGTAATTCTGGCATGAAGTCATTGATTACACCAGTTTCAAGATATTTTATAAATCTCATGCAAATCCTTGAATAAAACCAGAAATGAGGTTGGAGAAAATCTTTGATGCCTTGAGAGTTATGTGGTCTGTGTTTTGACAGAAGAATTTCACTCCCCTCTTATTTCTCACAGCTACTCGGGGCTGAATCCAGACCCTCCAAATATCAGCCTGTCTTTGTTAAAATAGGTGAGGAATGTTCTTCAAAGGGATTTATTTATTTTACTGTGCTAAGAATTTTCTAATGGACCAATCTGAATATTTTATTTCGGTTGTATGCATCTGTAGAGACTGTTTAGACATTTTACTGATCTCCTATATGGAATGAAGCTATGAAGTCCATTCAAAAACAGACCGACATGCTTATGGCATTAAGTATTTTACTTTCAATTGCTCCATAGTCATTCTAATAATTAAAAAAAAAAAAAAAAGAAGAAAGGAAGGCAATCTATAGCAAAAATTTCTAATGACGAATTTAGAAATGTCTAAGCTAGAGAATGAAGTAAGACCTACTCGTTCTGTCTTTCTCAGTGTTGATTGCTCCTACTTCCAATGAGTTCCTGTGTAATTCATACACCTGAGGCTGGAATGGGGCAGCTTTAAGGCAGGAAGTTGTCTTCCTGCCTTTCTCTGCATCTAGAGCTTGGCAAAAATGCCAACATTTCTGCCAGCAGAATCACTGGAAGGAAAACACTTGAATCCTTTCCCACTGCTGGTATTAACTAGGCTGAGTCAGAAAAAGCCCTGCCAAACCCTGCTCTCTTTCACTCCCAGAATGGCATGGAATTATGTGGTTTTTGCTTGTGCTGAAATGCTAATGGCCAAGCTGCTGTTGTTTCAGAAGAAAAGTGCCTTATTGTCAAGGGTTTGAGCAACTCTACCAAATCCCCTTCCCATATTCTACAGATGGTTTTGGTGACTTTTTTTTGGCCCTCAGTATTCCATCTCCACAAAGGAGCTAATGTTCCCTATTGTAGTGAGAGCACTGCAGTTGCAATTTAGTTTCTCTTTGTGATGCCCAAATAACATGATGGGCTCACATAGGGGTAGAAAAAGGAAGGAGCTCTATCAAGCCTCTCGGTGAGGATGCTGTGCCTTGCATCATAACTTTTGCTGGTCCCTTTTGCAGCTGTTCTCTCCCTGGTTCATAGAATGTCTATCTACTGCTCCTTTTCCCTTTCTTTTTCCTGCACAAGTATTTAGGTGTTAAGCATATCCATACATTAATAATGACTGAGATAACAGAGGAAAGCTGTGTAATGTTCCTGGGCCTTGAATTCAAGAGAGGAAACCTATTTTTAATATTTTTGCAGGTGATCCTTTTAATTTTAACAAGTGAACCTTCCCCTGGAAGAAGAGTTATCTTGCTAAAATGATGTTTTTCAAAAGGATGAACAAAGATTATGAATAGGCTTTGGCTGTGGCTATCCGTGAGGAGTAACTTAATGATATTTTTTTTTGTTCACGCAGTCACATTTTCCATTTCTAAACATATTGTAATCTGTCTTGGGGGGTGTGTGAGGGGAGGGGAAGTGTGGAGTAAATAATCAGGATCCTTCTTCGGGAACATGACATTCTAAAGTAAAAGTTGTGCAGTCACTGATACTGAAAAGTGAAAGCTTTGGCTCTGTCCAAGGTTTCTGGGAAACCTTTTGTGGAGTGAGAAGAAAAAAAAGCCATAAACAAATGTCTAACAGAAACAAATGAATTGCATTTCTTTGCTGGTTTTCTCCATGGTTTTTATAGAGCAATCCTTGATATCGCTAAGTTAATACTAAGTGAAATAGGAATATGAAAATTGTTCTAGATAGCTTTAGCCTTTGCACAGTGATGCTTGCAAACTTCAAAAATTAACTTCAAAATCTGCTATTTGAAGTCCCACGAGGGCTTCCCAAGGGCTAATAGGATACTTTCACTGTTAAAACTAGGGCTATTGTAAATGGGATATAATCTTACATGTAGTCCCATGGAAATTCTCTTGAGAACCATTGGACATGAGGAGGAAAAGTCTCTTTTTCTTTCTTCCCCCCGCCTTTGTTCTGGGTATTGTTTGTAATGAGTTATAGATTACCTTTTTATTGAGAAGCACAGCGAGACTGCAAACTCTGCTTCATGCCTAATTTAGAGAGGATTAAATGCAACACTGCAAATTTGTTCTTGTGCATCCCTTCCAGCACTGAGCCACGTTTAGGAGGCTGCCACTGGCTCGTGGGCGCTGTCATTGTTTTGGGCAAAATCAATTTGAACCACTTGAAAGGAAAAAAAGTTCTCTGACGCTCTCGCACGTTCTCTGTGTGCACTCGAATTGTTTAACAGCGCTCTGAGCTGGCTGCCATAAATCTCCTTCCCGATCCAGCCTCACTCCTGCAAATTCCAGGTCTCTCCTGCGCTCTGGCCACCTCTGTCCGAGTGCCAAGTGCTGGACAATGGGGTTTTGTGATGGTAACACTGACCCAGCCCGACCTGCAGCCATGGGAATTCCCTGCTTTGGTGATGGGGTTCAGCGGAGCCCGCAGTGCGAGCACAGCCACGTGCTGAGCCCAGCCTTCACATCCAGCCCTCCTGGGACACTGATCATCCCACCTGCCCCAAGCTGCTGCTTCCAGGGAGGGCAGGAGGGGATGGAGGGGATGGATGGAAGGGATTTGTTCTGAATGCTTGCCTGCCAGTGAGGAGGGTGTTGCTGTATGTCCTTTACAGTGTGTGGTTAAAGCCTGACTAGCAACACACGCAAAGGTAACTTGTGCTCTTCTGTTTTTGATACCGTGGTTTCACGTGTAAATGTAAAAACAAAAAAGCAGCTTTCAAGAGCTGAAAGCAGCAGTGAAGGGTAGAGACCCAGCTGAACTGCTTGGATGTTGTTTCAAAAAAGCCTTATTTTATAAGTTTGATTAAGTAAGAGTGAATTTTCCTGAGCTTTCTGCGTTTGGTAGGAAGATTTATGAATATAAGCTAAATGGTGCTCTCAGGAAGCCAAAGTTCCCACAGAATTCAGGAAATCATGTAATTTTTTTTCCTGCAACACTAAAGAGAGCCTTCTGCATTAAAAGGTATATCTGTAAGTCACTGATGTTCTGAGGGAGTGCAGCTGTGGTACTAATCCAGACCACTGTAATTTTACTCCCTGTTAGAAAAATGAAATAACCAAAGATGGATTTACATATATCTGGCAAATATTTTGCAATAAATAACTTTATTTATTTTAAACTGAAGGGTCAATCAAGACAATTAATTTTAATCTGTCATCTTTAAATACTCCCCCTGTTGCTTCCCCACATACTGTTCCCAAATAAGTCTTACAGTTCACATCCAGCATGAATATTTCAGAAGCCTTGTTGTTCTTCTCTTCTGTCATCTGACATGTCTTTGTTTCTTTCTTCTTTTTTTTTTGTCTGAACTAAAATATTTGGTCTGAAATTTATTTCTTCTCTCAAGCAATTACAGCTGAGTTTTTCCTGGGTGCACTTGTGATGTTGCTGCAGTTAATGGCCACGCTCTGTCCCTGACGTTTAACAGAGTGCGAGCACTTAAGTGAAATGGAAACTCTGATTTAAGAGATGTTATTTCAAGCTTGTTTTCATAGTCACTGTTTAATTTGCAAAATGTGAACATGGATTGTTACAGGGATTCCAGGAGATCATGTTTTGGCTAAGGCTGTAACAGCAGCTTTTTTTCCATTATGTGCTCTCTCTGCTTATATTTAGTGAGCACTGCATTGAAGGATTAAACTTGCAGCTTTTAAGGCAACAACATTTCTTAACTGATTGTCCTATGAACTGACCTTTCTTCCTCTGGAATTTTATAGGCTGGAATTTGTTGTACAGTGGGATATCAGCAGGCTTGGCAGCTGAGGGTCATCTCTTCCTGGGAAAAGCAGGCCCTTGTGTTCAAGGGAAGGTCCCGCTGTGGGTTTTATAGCTGAGGTATTTTTGTCATTGAATGAATGGGAGGCTAAAAATTGAAATAATCCCTTAAGAAAAAGTGGATAGAAAAAAACTCAGGGACGAGTTCATGAGCCACAAACCTGGGCTGTATTTCATTCCAGACAGCTATGAAAATGATGGTTTTACGCAAAAACCTCCAAAATGTCAAAGTTTCAGGTTGCTTACTTTTGAGCAAATAAGCAACACTTGTTTACTTTAGAAAGACACAGAACTGAACATCTTACAAATATGCAGACTCCCCATTTGTAGATGAGCATCCTTTGCTTCAGCAGAAAGGACAGGAGGAGCTGTTTCAAGTGGCATTGAACTCACATCAGAGGAGCAAAGCGCTTGTCTGGGGGTTTGTATTTTCCTTAGCAGTGAGGTTATGATTAGATGATGAAATAAGAATATGAGCCAACAATTTCTCAAAGCAAGTGTTTGCATTAATGTGCCTGTCAGGATAACGGTTCCGAGGCTGTGGTTACATCTCAGAAAGTGATAATATTGCTAGCAAATAGTTGCACTTAAAATTATCACCTTCTCCTGACTCTCTTTAAATTATGGAAGCATTTCCACATACCTTGTAGATTTTCACACAGCGCTTTTTACTGTTTTGCAGTAATGAGCTTTTTACAATTTCTTAGCACTTCACATTTCAAATATGAATCTTTATTGCTCCAGATTTTAGGGACCTAAGATTAAAAAGGGCTTCCTTTTTAATTTTATTCCTTTAATAGCAACAGTTCAGTGCTGTTTACCTTTTTTTTCCAACAGTGTAAGACCAGGAATTAAATACCTGTTTAGTTCATCTACATTTAATACTAATTTGCAGCAACAACATGATAAAAGACAGAAGTTTTTAAGCAGCAGGGGGTTTAGAATTGTCTTGATCCTGTCTGAATAAACCCTAAATTAGTTGGATTAACACAATTGGATCTGTGTTTCACCTGGTAAAGACCCTCCAGGGGATAAAAATGGCAGAGAGGAGGGAAAAAGGCATTAATCTAGAATAGCACTTAAATATATGCCTTGCCCCTTAGGATATAGGTACGTGCTTAAATTAAAGTATATTTTAAACACACTTCCTGAATCAGAGCTGTAGAGAGCAAGAGCTCCTGGAGTACATAAAATAAAGGTTGAAAAATAAGGAGACAATAAAGTCAGGCAAGAAAGAGAGGAGAACTTAGAATTTTTTTAAACTGTGAATAGTATCTGTTATAGAAAGAACAACCAGTCATGCCGGTTCATATTTTCAAAGCTTTGATCTAATTTCAGGGCATGACACTTGTCTGTCCTTTTCTAACGGGGAATAAAGTGACTTGTCAATGAAAAATGGTTTGGAGTTGAGGAGAAGGTTACAAACCTGAACTTTTGGTAAATCTAAACACAAATTGGAGAAAGAAATTCACAGCAGGATTATTTTTGTTTTGCTAGCCTATTGCAATTGATATTCAAACAGTGCTGTTTCTGGAAGTTTCAGCTCAGTTCACAAAGTTTTTACTCTTGATGTGAAGAGTAGCAGCACCTTACTTTTCTAGTTAGCTGTTTATGCTTCACTGTGCGAACAACAGCAACAAGATTCACAAATGCTGCTTGGTTTTGCGTTTAGAAACTTCACACTGGATTTATACTATTTACAATGTGTCTTTGTAATAACACCCTTTAATTCCCCTGAAACCTTTTAAAATGGACTTTGTCAGCTTAGCTCCTGAATGAAGATCGCCCTGAAGACAGATTTGTGGTAACTTTTCTTGGCCACCTTTCCCTTTTTGAAGGTGTGCTTCCAATCCCAAGCACACTGGAGCATGATTCAAGACATATTGCCTGATTTTATTCCCGTGCTCTGCTGGCTCCCCAGCAGTATCCAGGCATGCCATACCTCTGGAATAAAGGCAGCACTGAGCATGTGGTTGGCTCTGTAGGTGGTTTCAGGTTGAAGAAGCCGCCTTCTTTCAGGTGGGAAGTCAGCCTGTCAGGCTGAGTTATGGGAACGCCATTAGTGTACCAAGTTCATTAAATGAAAACTTTTGCAGCCCTGGGTTCCCATTGCTCCCTGTGTTTGTTCCAGTGAAACAATCCAGGTTTTCATTCACTGAGTGCAATACCATGTGTAGGCCCAGCGGGAGGACATTCCAGATTCCCCATTGATTTCCTCTGCCAGAAAGTTGTTTCGTGATTCTGGTTGGTGTCAGGTATAGTATCTGTATTATCTGTTGTCTTTTGCTGTGGTGGATATGAGCAAACTAATGGTTGGATAAAATGTGGAAGAACAGCATGTAATGACATAGATAGCTCATGTAATGGCATGAATATCTCAACCAGACTATTACAGTTGCCCTTAAAATATTCTGCTCAGTACACTTAAGTATGGGATATTTGCAACCCAAAAGGTTGAGCCCCATCAAGTAATCTTTTAACACAGACTATGGTGCAAGATTTGATAAAGAAGGGACGCTCTGGTTGCAGATGTTGCTGTCATTTGCTATTTTGAGCAGCTAAAGAGCTTCCCAGGTGAGATAGAGGGATAAATTTCACTTACTGTCAGCAAGGAACTGAAATGTTTACTTTATCACTGCTATTTGCTGCCCTCATTCATAAATGAATCTTTCCTCAGTGATTGCAGTCACTTAGGGATAGAAAGGGCTGCAGGATCTGGCATCAGCCTTTGTTGGGCTCTGTGACGCAGAGAACACGGTCTGAGAGGTCATTCCTCCCACAAGTGCTGTCTTGTGTAGTTTGCATATTTCCTTTTTTTTCAATAAGCAGTTTTATTAAAACAAAACCCAAACTGAGTGAAACTATTTATGCAGGCTTTCAGGGGCACTTTCAAGATGTTTATCTGGCATCAATATTCATTAGGAGTGAGTTGCCCTTAGTCCATTTTGTGCCTCTTAAAAGGCAAAGTCTAAAAGGTTTTTGACGAGGGGGAAGATGCTTTCTGTTGTTATTTATTTATATGTTGGTAACTGGGAAGAGTGACCTTCTTCCTAATGAAATGTATCCCTTTCTGTTAAGATGAAAGTGGCCATTTCTGCCTGAAAAGCAGACTGTTATCAGTCAGGTATAGATTCTTCTCCAAGTGGGGAGCAATATCCTTAAAAGGTTGTGCAGACCTGTCTGCTACAACAGCTACACTCTGCTTGTCTTTCAGGGATAAGATGGAAAAGGTCAATGAGGTACAATTGCTGTACTATAATATTTACAGATAAAGTACCGGATATGCCTAAGTTAGAAATGAAACACCATGAGCTTTCCATCATTAATTCATCTTATACTCTCCTTTTAAACAGATCTCCGTAGATGATTGGTTGAGGGTTTAAAGATTAGTTTAATAAATGCCTAGGCTAAATGGAGCTGAAAATTCAGAGGAATGGCTCAATTTGCTCCGTGTTCAGTGAAATAAGCTGGTGTGTCAGCCAGTTGTACACAGAGGGTTTTTGCTAATTGATCACAAGTGACATCCCACTGTTTCCTAAATGAGGGCGTTCATCTTCAGGAGTGTCCTACAGAAGTGCAGAGTTTTTTGTGCAAAAGGAACCTCCCCCACAGCATACCTGAGGGGTGTGTTATGCCTTTTAGGTGCTGCTGGCTGTCCTCATTCATGTTTAGCTTAAGCTACAGTTAAAGGCTTTTAACACCAGATAAGATGCCCAGACACAGTACTGAGTACAGGGACAATTAACAATACTGTTTGGCATCTCAAGCATAATCGCCTGCAAGACTGAAAAAATAGTCTCTTTTCAATTTATGTGGGCGTGGTTTAAAAGGAGAAGAATATATTGCTTTCATGCAGCAAGTATTTTAAAATCAACTTTGTAAATCCATGCAAGTGTTGTTTCCCGACAATAACACTGTTTTGCAGATTTAAATTACCTCTAGATTAATTTTTTTTCTATCCTGTTCTTACATTTGAGAATTAGAAATTACTAACCACTGTTTTTTTTCTCAAATTCCCTAAGGAATTTTTTTTCCTTCTCAGTATATATTACATCAACTTAATAAAATCCCCCCATAAGGATTTTATTATTATCTAGTAAGACAAGATATCTGGATCTACTGTGTTCCATTCTTTGGCAAGGACAGGGCAAACTAAGAGAAACCTAAAAGGTCCCCCGGACCTATAAATAAATACATGAAGTGGCATTAAATGTATTAATAAATAGCATTACTTCTGCTATTTATTATTCAATCTCTGAAAATGCTTCTGGAATTCTTTCAGTACAACATTGTATTTCACCGAAGTCTCACAAAAGTAAGTTGTTCCACAGAAACGGAGACAAATACGTCTAGAAAGTCGAGACCTTTGTAGAGAGGTGAGTGTTGCATCAGACAGCACGACTGCATCCTCACAACAGCAGTGCAGGGAGAGCTGCTCAGATTTGATTCCAGATCAATATGAAGGCTGCCAGGTCTGGTGAAGCAGACCAGGGACACATTGTCATCTTGTCTCTGCTGCCTGTTGTACAGCTCACACAAATCAAAGCACTTCAGCAGAGACAAGTGATGTTTCTATCCCGATCGATCTCGGCTGAGGGAGCTGTCCTGGAGGGAATGGCTGTTTTCCAGAGTGTCAGGTGTCTGTGATTGGGTTTCAGATGTTTTTTGGGTTTTTTTCTGAGTCCCATCAGAGGAGCTGTTAGGAATGGTTGCAGTTCAGGTCGATACCCACCTACCTTGCATGAGTGGACGTGGTAGAGAGCTCCCTGTATGTTTTTTATCCTTTTGATCAACAATCTGAAAGAGGAACCAAGTAAGATTATGTGGGAATTATTGGCTAGAAACCACAGGTGTATTTGCAGTGTTGATGGACCTGACCCCTTGGTTCTTCTTCATGCCATGGGCAGCCAGCAGAACCAAATTTTTGAGAAGTTGAGTCTCAAAGCAACACATGCAAGTTGAAGGCAAAAATTAAAGGTGGGAAACAGTGAAGCTGTGTTGGTTTTGATAGTGTGCTGGCTGGTCATTTCATCACACACTGCTTTTTCAGCAGAGGTTTTCTGACTTATCATGGTCTTCCACACCAGTTAATAGACCCTTTCAGATCTTAAAGAAGTGAGTACACCTCCTCCAGAACTTCTCCCAGAAGGAGAATGCACTGCAGCAGATCAGGCTCCAGGGATCAGGTTTTTTCAGGAATTTAGGCATAACTTTTTTTTTTTTTCTCCAAGTATGAAATAGAAAACCTAACTTCAGGTGAAATATCACTTCAGGTGATTTTCTCAAATTCTGCTCTTTCTCAAACAAAAATTGAATTAAAGCAGCTTGAGTAAAATGGAGGTTAAACAGCAACTGAATCAAAAACTTATTGGAACAGTTACCTGTTCTCAGCACTCCAAAGCAGTTGATTTGTATTGGGATTCAGATTTTAGTGCTGGAAATCTTTTGCAGCTTCAGGACACAATAAAGGCAGCTAGGCCTTGATCTTGAGTTTCATCAAGGAGTTTCTAGCTCACAGAATAAAAGCAGTCTATAATTGAATATTTACCTGCCATCTTAATATTTTTATTGTTTGAATTACTACCTGCTATTTTGATGTTCAGTTTCTGGTGTTTTGACTAAGAAAAGTATTGAGTGTTGTAATGTGCTGATAAGGGAAAAGGGGAAAAAATGTTATTAACCTATAGAGATCTAGGTGGGACTGTGATATTCACATGCTGTGCATTTTATGCCATTATAAACTCCAGGAAGGAGAGAGAGAGAAGAGTGTGAGTCTGGTAACATTTTATGAACTGCTTTGCATTCATTTTGCACTGTTTTCAATAGCTACGTGTCAAAGAGCACAAGAAATCCAGCTGAGACCCCAGCAGCACGAGGCAGAAATGATCCTGCAGCGTGGAGTTTTGGAAACTGATCTCTAGCAAACTGGTAGTCATATGCTGTGCAAGTTTTACAATGGCTGGAATGCAGGGTTTGATTGACACCATTTCTTCTTCACTCCTTATCATTGGAATTGCATGTAGGAACTGTTGGGTTTTGAAGCGTGTGAGGACATCTGTCATGGTAAATCTATTTTTGAACAAAGCCTCTGTGCCAAAACTGTACAAAATTCTGTCAAAAGTATACTTCTCATAAGTTATGTGGGCTCTACCGTTAATAATGACTATTTTGATGGGTAAATGTTGCCTTCAGGACCCAGACACTAAAGCCTTAATTGGTTTTTTGTTTGTTTGTTTATTTGTTTGGGGTTTTTTATACTGCCTTCCAGGGTCAGTATGTTAAAATTCCAGCCAGAATGAAGAGACATTCCCATAATGATTTACTCATTTACTGATTTTCTGCAAGAACTTAAATTCTTCTGGAGTCTGGGAATTAAGTGTTCTTTGGGTGTTTCCTATTTGCAGCCAGCTGATTTTTGTGAGCTATTCGAACATCTGAAGTTAAGCTGCTGGCAGTGGTTAGTGCAGCCAGCTTAGAGCACATACAGAAACCCAGTTTTAGCTCTAGCCTGTAGAAGTGATAAAAAGGAGGAGGTGGTGAAAAGACAAGTTGCAGCTGGCAAGTGGAAGTAGAGGCTTCCTGGATGCCTTGCTCCATCTTTGACTGAATGCATCACCTTAAAAGTATTTTTCATCCGTGCAGGGTCTCAGCTACCACAGGTAGACAACAAAGCAAGTGCCCTCTTGTACAAATGTCTCTAAAAGAGTGACAGAAAATGCAAAGTGGCCTTCTTGCAGGTTTTAAAGCCTCATCCCAGCCCCAGAGTGCTCAACATGCAAGAAATCTTGCTGCTGCGTTGGTGAGCAGATTGTCTTCAGTGCTAAAGTGTTTATGAGAAGCTCGCTCTTCTTAACTCACACGGAGCTAAAAATATCCCTTCTCCACTGATGGTCTGTAATGACAACTCAAGTCATTCTCTCCCAGCCCTCCCTGTACATTTATTTGCCTTCAGATGTCTGTGCAGGCAGTGGAACTATTGTTTTTTTTCGAAAGCTGAAGATAAAAATGACTCTGTTGAGACAGACTTGAGAGGGACAGGAGGTTGGCTTGTACAGCATGTCCTGCGAGGCACAAACCCTGAGTGCTTCAGAGGGAGCACTGGGGATTCCATGGAGGTGGAGATGCCCAGGGCTGCTGCTGGCAGCGTGCAAACCTCATCTCCTGGGGGTTGCCTCAGTCCCATGGGTCTGAACATCGTTCTCCTGCAAACATTCCTAAATGTGTTACAGATGCTGATAAGGTGACATTTAGATGTGAAAATACACTGTTTTATCATTCTTAAATGAAGAGAAGAGCATGCAGGACTTCTTTACAGTGCAGGCAACACTGGAACAGGTTGCCCAGAGAGGCTGTGGAGTGTCCCTCACTGGGGATATTCCAGAACCCTCTGGATGGAATCCTGTGCCCTGTGCTCTGGGATGGCCCTGCCTGGGAAGGAAGGCTGAACCTGATGTGGTCCTTTCCAACCTGACCCACTCTGGGATTAACTTAGTGGTAAATGGAGCTCCTAAGGATTATGACAATTTTTTAAAATTTTTATTTTAAAAGAAAATATCTACCCCAAAATTATACATGGAATCCAGTACTCCTGTAAGTTATTTATTTGAAGCTCTTTCCAAATTTATTTCTTAGTTATGCAATAAGATGCATTAGGATTTCAATATCCTAATAAATTTTCCATTAATGCCTTGTGAAGAGTGAATAAGATTGACTAGTAATTGATGCTTCATTTTAAAATTAGAAGCTTAAAAAGCTTAATTTGAGGACAATTTCCAATTTTGCATCCAATATACCATTTTGGGAGAGATGTTTCTAGATGGAGTGTCAGCCTGACTTTGGAAATTTTTTTTGCTTTTTGTAAAGAGGGTGGTTTAGATTGGCTTGTGCTGCCTTACATCAGAGTTGTTCTGCTTTAGAGAAAGTTTGATGACTGAACACAGTGGAAACTCAGGAGAAAGAGAGGAAACAGAATTGTTGCTTTTTATGGTAACTTGGTGTGCCAAGTTTAGTATTATTTTTGTGTTCTATTTTCCAGATTACCAATGGAAGGAAAGTCTCTTGTTCCTAAATCTCTAATTAGGCTCAGTTTTACAAATGTTCTTTGGATAAAAGCTGTGAGATGACTCACATGGACATGAGAAGAATTGTTATGGACACTAGAGAATCCAGTCTACTCCTCATGAATTTCTGAGTCCCCAGTGCATCTCCTTTATAGATAATCCTTCCAGGACCTTCTCCACTGATGTTCAGCGGTCTGTGATGGTTTGAAATGGAAAAATTAATTGACATAAGTGCTATTAAAATATTTGTTTTTAAACTTGAAACTGCATTTGTAACCAAGAACCTCTAAAACTACTTGGGAAATTTTGATCTCTAGTTCTTGGGAAACTTTCCTGTTATCAGTGAGTCATAACACTGATAAAATACTCCAGATGAGTGAGGAGGCTGCCTTGTAAGTCAGTGTTCAGTTGGGGTTTTGGTGTTGGTGTTTATTTTTCTGGTCAAGTCCTGGTCTTAGTTTTGTAATGGCTATACCACTGCAATTGCAAATAATACTTGAGTTGAACAAAGATAGTTTTTAATTGTATGGAAAGCCTCAATATAGTTTATTTTCAACATGCACTCCAGAGTCTTCCCAGTTTAGTCCCCAGGTTATCCTGCAGGAGAGTGAAAGAGAAAGCTTAGCAGAAAGTACTTTTTGCCATAAACTTCCTAATGCTTTTCCTGATATGTGGAAAAGTTGTCTGAACATCTCCCTAGGTATTTTTATGATCAATTTAAATATTTGGTTCTGGCATCTTGCTTGATGTAAGAACATCCTTTGTAATTTAATATGGCTGGGATTAGTATTTTCCACTCATCAAAGAGTAAAATCTTTTGGTTTTTATTTCTCTGAAGTGGCTTGTACAAGATTCTAATGTGAAGTGTGCCATAAGTGATGTTTTGGGGGAAAAAATACTTCTTTTTATTATGGATATCTAGATTATCTATTTACTAATGACTTTATTGTATTTTTTCTTTTTTTTTCTTTATTTTATTTTTCCTTTAGAAGGTGGGAAATAGAAGTCTCATGGATAAATCAGTTGTGTGGTTGAGTTTCTGGCTCCCTGGGATCCTTTGGAGAGCTGAATCCCTCTGGCTCTTTCCCAGTCCCCTGACTGTGGTACCCAGCTCTTACATGGTTGGATAGCAATGGCTTGGACGTTAATAGTGCTGTGCCTGAATGCCGTGCAATGTGATCTGTACTGATGAGTTGTTTCTTTTCTCTATCTCTGCTTTTTTTTAGATGTGTGAGCATATTCTTAGCACAAGAGATTTGTATGAAATGCAAATGTGCCAGTTGTCCTGGCATTGGCTACCTTACATAATTCCATCAAATGGCCATGATTCAAGAAAAAGCTCTGTTTGTGCAGGTGTTAAGTGCATTTTCAGAAGCCAAAATGGGAAAGTGTTTGTTGTACTGTCGAGAAATCATTCTTTTAACTCGCAATTGACATGAATTATAGATTTTCAGACCATGCTTGTGCTATTTATTATGCACCATCTGTATTCTTTACAGCAAGTGTGGTGTGACCGTGGTACTGATCAGTAGAGGTTAAAAGGTTCTACCTGTGGTAGCTGGGCTTCTGACAGGGATGATTTTTGTGTCCCTTGCAAGATCTCAGGATCTTGAATTGACAGCTTCCCTGCTTTGGCTCTGACAGGAGCAGCCAAGCAGTTTGTTTTTCCTGGACCTGATAAACATGAGTAGAAGATGTCAGATCACAGGGAGTGACCCATCAGGTGAAATAATTTGGTGTGGACCAGCGTTAACAAGCTGGTAGTTCTGTGGAACAGGGTTTAGGGCTTGCTGGGGGACAGTGTGCTGGAAAAATCCAGCTGGAGCCATGCAGAGTTCTTGCCCAAACCGTAGCTCTGCGACACCAGGAGAGCACATCTATCTCAAACCTTGATCAGAAAGCAGCGTGGGGCATGCCAGGATCCTTTCCTTTGCTCCCAGAGCTAAGAAATAACAGGCAATCTCTGTTATTTTAAGGGGCAAGGAACCCAACATTGATGTGGTTTTGTAGATTCCCATCCTTACAAAGGAGATAATACTCAGGAGCTGGTCAAAGATCTCAGACTTTCCCTGGGTGATTTACAGTGGTCAAACAGCTTTCTAAGCCACCTCTAACCATAAATATGATTATAAGCACTGCAGCATGCCCATATGCTTGCATGAATGCAAAGAGGCTCACAAAAGCAGTATTTTAGGAGCAAACTGTGGGACATTATTTCAGGCTTGTGACACTGGAGCTTTGTTCCAGTCTTTGCCACTGCAACTGCACCAAGTGCAAGGCTTTGTCTCCCAGCTCCTTGCAGAATAAATGTTGCTAGTGGAGGCATTCAGGAATATAATTGTGAAGAAGTGGTGCTCATCATACAAAGATCACTGTGTTTGCCTGCTCTGTACATTACATTTCATTTTCTCCACAGCTTTTTAAGGTGGCCCGTGGAAAGGGCTGTAAATGCCAACAGGGCCCAGCACCACAGCGCTTCATTTCTGTCACAGAAGGCATTTGATCAGTTAAACACTGGACATACCCAGAATTGTGTTTGCCATCCATTTAGGCAGATGTTTAGAGTGAAAAGCACGTTGTGAATGAGATGCCTCTCACTCCATGACCAGCTATGAAAAATGTATTAATCATTAATGGAGGAAAATGCTATTTTTTTAATAAATCTGGCAAAGTTAGGATGATGTTTTGGTATTAGGGTATGTACATGGCAGTGTGTGTGTGCATTGTATAATTTTAAGACCTGTGGCAGTGCAGTGGCAATAGAGACCTGAGGGGAAAAAGGAAAAAAAAAAATCAAACTTTTTGGGTGGTCTTTTCATGTGTATGATAAAATGTATATTTTGTCATTCCTTTCAGCATTAAAGCTTTTTTCTTTTCCCTCAGTGTCACTGAAACCTCACTACACTGCTTGGTGTACTGAATTGGCAGCCTTGCTGCTGTCACAGGTACAGGAGTAACAATGCAGGGCCTTGTATCTGCTCACCGGACTGCATCAATATAGAATGGATGTCCTCAGGTTTCAGTTTAGTGTGGTTCCCTCAGAGTGTTCTAACTGGGTGAAAACTCTGTTTTAATAGCTGAGAATTACTTGGAACATTCATGCATTTTCCATGAGGTCGTTACCATGCACCTTTTCCCAGGAAGATGATTTTTATGAAGAAAATTAATTTCCAAAAAGCAGCATACCGTGCAAAAGGTGATTTTAAAAGCAGTGTTTCTGCAGCCTCCTTTGAGGGGAGAGAGCTGTTGGTCTGGTCTCTCTGTGGACACTCAGAACACCCCACAACCACACACAGGAGTGGCATCACACCCCAAGACAAAACTGTGAATATTTCTTCACTCAGAAATGAAACTGTGATGTTCCAGAAGCCTTTGAATGTGTGTTTTACGTGGCCTTGCTCCAGCTGAGCTCTCAGAGAGCCACGGGGTCTTTCTGGTGTAAATACTTGGTGGAAAATTCAGACCTCAGCTTACACATCAGAAAACTTGTCATTATGTGAGATGTACAATATCTGGTGTCAAGAGGTTTGGAGGCGTTTCTGCCACTGTCTATGAACTGGGGAAAGGCTTTTAACCTCTTCTTTTATTTTAAAGCATGTACAAAAAACACAGTGACAGTTCACAGCTATCATCTTAGGAAGGTGTGCCTTAGAAAGAATTTGAAGGATTTTTATCAGTTCTTTTTATGAAGACGTAAAGAAACAAAAAGTTGTGCCTGTGCTGAACTGTGAGTCTTGTTGAGTTTGCTGGTAAAGGTTTGTATTTTAATACAGAAAAGCTCTGCCTTATCCCCAAGCAAAGCTGAATTCTGCAGTTGAAGGAACTGGTCCTGTCATTTTGGAAGTTATTTCTTGGGGGAATGGGTGGCAGATTTTTTTTGTACTTGAGTATAATTTGCAGCATTTTGTCTGTAAATTTTTTAAAACACATTTCAGTGTATTTTTGGAATATGTGTATGATTGAGCGGGTATCAATAGAATTATTTTTATAAAAAGGTAAGTATCTTCTCTTGAAGTTCAGCTTCTGGCCACATGAAGTTCATAAGGCTTTTGCTTTTAAGGGAATATAATGTGAGATAGGATGTAGCCTACCAGCCCAAGCTTTTGCTCTGGAAGCTAAATCTTTGGAATCGTGGCTGATTTTCTGCGTTGCTGCACATTTTGGTAACTTTTCAAAGTGACAAAAAGCAAAAGGAATTTTTGCATCATCCATGAGAATATCCAATTTGTGGCATTTGACCACGTAAGAGAGTGTAATTCAGTGTATAAAGGCCTAGTAGAGTTAAAATAAATCAAACTACTTCTTGCAGATGTTAATAGCTTAACAAGCACCTTAGGCACAAGAAGGATTTTTCTCAGATAAACCCTTTGAGTGTTAGGAAATCCTAAAGCTTTCTGCTAACAAGACAGGACATCTCAGAGGCATCTGAAGGCCTCGTTTCAAAGCTGGGAAAATGAATGAAATTAAGTGTCATGCTCAGAGACTCAGACTAAAGTCAGTGACCATGATGGACTGGCTTTTGCTGCTGTTGGGTTTGTAGTTATTTATTTGGGAGACAAAATGTTTGGTGCAGTGAGCAAACCAACCCCTTAGGTCCTGTGTTTGTGGGGAGATACCTTTAGCAGTTTATCTCTAGTGTTCAATTATTGGCACTTGTCACTTCTGGGAACTCTAACCCTCACCTTTCCCCAAGGACAGAGCATTTGCAAACATCCCAGTTCCACAACAAACTGTTTCCTTTTGCATTCCTGAGGCACTCGAGGGATGCCTGGCTTGGAGAAAAACCATGATTTTCTAAACCCACAGAACTAATTATGCAGAACAGTTTGGTGCATATTCAGAGATGTTAATAAAGGCACTTTTAGTCCTGAACAAAAGCCCAAGCCTGGAGGAAAGGGGAGGAAACAATAGAATTTTTCACAGAATATTTGAATAATGAGATCAGTACGAGATTGCATGCTGAAGACACCTTTTAGGCAATTTAGGTACTTAGGCTGAAGAGCTGTTATTAAACCACTGAGGACCTAGAAGTGCAACGTTGCATGAGATTATGTGCAAGGATCATTTCCTGCACTTCATAACTCTGTCACTTACTGGCAGCAAAGAGAAAGAAACTTTGTTGTGCATGGCTAAAAGTTTGGGGCTGATTTATGTGATGTGGGTGCCCAGCTGGCGTGATATATGAAAGCATCTCTTCTCCTGATGAACTTCTTGTTGTTTCGCAAGGGGGTTGATGTATTTTGAGCAGGTTTACAATGGGCCCTGTGACAGTTTCAGTGCCCAGTCAGTGGAGATAAATTGGAGATGGCTGGCAATGAAATCTTAAAAAATGTGCTGACATCCCAGCTGAACCACAGGCATATGATTTGATTGATTTTGTTTTGGGGTGGAGTTTTTGGTTTTGTTTTTTTTTTTTGTTCCTGGATGGATGTAGAGAGTTGCTGTCACTTGAGGTCCCTCTGCTTTATAAGAGCCTCAGGAGATGAGGGTTTTTAATTGATATATGCAGAAATAAACCAGAGTCCTCTTTTCACTCAGTACTAGTGCTTCTGTTATGAAGTAGGCTGGTTTTCTCTTGCTGGGCAGCTCTTTTGGTGTGGTGTGATCTCAGATGCTGTAATATGCAGTCAGCACTTTCTCATCTGTCTCTCTGTGGTGTTAATTACAAAGCCTTTGCAGCCTGCACCATTGCTTCTTTTCAACTGTGTTTAGTCAGGCTTATTTCTGAAACTAAATAAAGGAGAAGGAACTGAAGAATTAATACTGGCACCTGCCAGTGCTTGAGTTAATGAGCTGTATGAAGGAAAGCCTTGTGAAATTTCCCTTCCCCCCCCCCCGCCTTTTTTTTTTTCTGTTTTAATTACTCTGGTTGTCCTATAGAACCAGTCAGCACTCCAAGTAGTGTTAATTTCCTTGCCACGAGAAATCCCACAAAAAGAGCTACTTCCCTGTGTAGTTTTAACCCTTATATCTATCCTAACCTCAGATAGAAAGAAGGAGAAAGCCTAAGCATTTCTGCCTCTTAGAAATGCAGGGTTTCACCATGAGATGTTCCTCCACTGCATGCTGAGCTGGGATCTGTGAAGGCACGAACTTACCCTTCACTTTTTACCTGAATTTTGCAATTTGCAGAGTTTTTCTTCGGTTTTGGTCCTTTTTTTTTTTTTTTAATATGACTTATATTTGAAATCTAATAATGGTTAAATGACACGCTGGAAGTGGAGCTGCATTCCTGTCTTGCTGATCACTCACACTGAGTTTTTGTGCAAGCTGGGCAGTAATGGGCAGCAACTCATTACTGCTTCATGCAAGTGAGTGTCTCCCTTCAAAATATCTCTTGCCTGGTACATGTAAGCAGCTTTTTGAAAGCCAGAGACCAGCACTGTGTCTGTGAAGCCTTTGATCTTAGATTAAAATAGTGCTCAGCGTGGGAGGGTGAAACTCAGAATGGTGGCCAGAGTTTGGGAAACAAGAAATATCAAAAGAGTATTTTGGGCCAGATACTCATCAAATAGTGGCTTCATCAATCTGAAGGCCATAAAGACAGAGAAATAGTCTCAAGAGGGTGCTACTTAGGAGAAAAACACCTAATTAATGGATGATATCAGTAGATTAGAGTGCCAAAATGGCTGTTTATCTGAATTGCCAGCAGGTCCCTGCTAACTCTTCATAAATGTAAAAAAACCAACTCCCCATTGTAGAATATTTGCCCAACATTCCCTTTATAGAGGCAGAAAGTACAACTTCAGACTCCCTGTTTCTGCAGCTTTAGTTTGACTATGGTGTGAGTACAATAAGATGTTATTTATCCCATGCATAAAAAGTAAAATGCCTCCAATTTTTGGAACATGTGTTAATTTTTTAGTGCTACCAAAAAGAAACTGCATAGGAAATAAGCTGTACTCTTGTCATGGGGCAGCGTATAATGGCTTTAACACTTTATTTTTTAAATGGGAATTACATCTTCAGCTTTCTAATAATTTTATTTTTTTCAATTGCTGAAGATTGCCCTTCTCTCCTTTGGGAATAGTTGAGGGTTTTTTTTTTTTTTTTTTTTTTTTTTTTTTTTTTTTTTTTTCTTTTT